>ML254251.1:0-17056 GCA_005239495.1 Nicotiana undulata | reverse complement strand
CCTTTTGTCCCCCCCCCCCCCCCCCCCCCCAGTGTGAGAAATTGCAATGCTTGGTGCAAGGTCAAGGGTACCTCCCTCATGTTGTGGACCCATGGCTTTCCGAATAAAGTGTTGTACCTCATGTCCCTTTCGATCACGTAGAACTTTGTTTCTTGGATTGTTCCGACGGAGTTTACTGTCAAGGTTATCTCTCTTTTCGTGGTCTCACATGCCATGTTAAATCCGTTTAATACCTAGATTGCCGGTACGATTTAGTCATGTAACCATTTTCTCTATGACCCTTGATCTGATGATGTTGACCGAGTTACCTAGATCAATCAACACACGTTTAACTCGAGATTTATTCATAAGTACGGATATTACCAGTGCATCGTTGTGAGGTTGTACAACGCGCTAGGCATCTTCGCCGCTGAACTAAATGGCTCCCTCCGGAATATAATCCTGGGTGTGTTTTCCCTTATGATAGATACTTTAGTGTGTTTCATCATTGGTCTGTGGGGAACATCGACCGCTCTGATGATCATGTTGACCACGTGATGAGACTCATCTTGTTCGACCTATTTGTTAGCGTCCATGTTCCTAAAGTGGTTTTTGGCTCGCTCACATAGGAATTGTCGGAGGTGCCAGTTGTTGAATAACCTGGCAACTTCTTCTCTCAACTGTCGGCAGTCTTCGGTCTTGTGACCGTGAGTGTCGTGATACTTACACTTCAAATTAGGATATATCTTGGTAGGGTCGAACTGCAATGGTCAGGGCCACTTGCTTTCTTTGATGCACTCTATGGATGACACGGTGCTTACAACGTCCACATTGAAGTTTTACTTCGATAGTCTCAGTGCCTCTCTACTCCTAAGCGGCTTGTCAAGCCCATTTTTCTAATCAAACCTCGGCCAATGGGCCATCGATCTCCTCTCTTCTCGTTCCTTGCAGGGTGACGCCCGGATAGATTTCCCCTTCAGTTCACTCTATAAGGTTCATACCGATCTCAGACCGGTCTTTGCTCATGATCAATGACTTTCTTAGATCTATCATCGGCCCTGATGGGGTAAACATATCCAGAAAGGGTACCTAGTTGGTCGTCCTCAACCCTGATCTTCAATTGGCACCTGTTGTGGATGTCGGCCCAGGTTACTATCGGGTACTCTACCAAATTTTGTTTTAGCTATTGAAAAGCCAAGGCAATTCGCGGGTTGATCCCCTGAGTGAATGCCTGAACGGACCAATCGTATACAACCAATGATAGGTCCATCTGTTCCATCTGGAATCTTGACACGAACTCCCTGAGCATCTCGTTATCCCTTTGTGTGACCTTGAAGAGATCTGACTTTCTGGTCTCGACCTTGATGGCCCCGGCATGGGCCTTTACGAAAGCATCTGCAAATATAGAAAACGAGTCAATAGAATTTGGGGGCTAGTTGTGATACCATATCATTGCTCCCTTGGACAAATTCTCCCCAAAGTTCTTCAGTAACACCAACTCGATCTCATCGTCTTCCAGGTCGTTCCCCTTGATTGCGCATGTATAGGAGGTAACATGCTCATTTGGATCTGTGATCCCATTATATTTGGGGATGTCAGGCATACGAAACCTCTTTTAGATAGACTTTGGTGTCGCGCTCGGAGGAAAAGGCTTCTGGATAAACTTCTTGAAGTCAGTCCCTTTCAATATCGGGGCCTAATTCGGGAATATAGACCCTGTTCACGGACGATGCCTCCAATGCAAAAGGGTCCGGGCTCGGTATCGTGTTAAAATCACCTACAGGAATTATTCTATTAGAACTACAAAATTGACAAACAATGAAGCCAAGTATGAGTCCATGATTGCAGGTCTAAAACTGGCTAAAAGCCTTGGGGCCGAAATGATCGAAGCCAAATGCGACTCCCTCGTCGTGGTAAATCAAGTCAACAGAACATTCAAAGTAAAAGAGGAATTGATGCGGAGGTACTTGGATAAATTGCCGGTGACCCTGCACCAATTCAAGGAATGGACTCTACAACATGTAAGCCGAGATCAAAGCAGTGAGGCCGATGCACTGCTAACATGGGTTTGTCAGTCGACTCTGATGAATTCAGCTCGGGGCTATTGGTGCAACTGATGAACTCGGTGATAGAAGAAGGTCACGCCGAAGTAAACTCAACAAAGTTAACTTGGGATGAGAGAAAACAATACATAGACTACTTGAAGACAGTAAAATTGCCTTCGAATAAAAATGAATCGAGAGCCCTGCACACCAAAGCTTCTAGGTTTAGCTTAGTCGAAGGGGCATTTTTCAGGAGATCTTTCTTCGGCCCACTGGCTAGATGCTTAGGGTCGGGAGAGACCAAATATGCCATGAGAGAATTTCACAAAGGCACTTGCGGAACCATTCGGGGGCTGAATCCTTAGTACGCAAGCTAATCAAAATCGGCTACTACTGGACCGAAATGGAGAAGGATTCAAAATACTTCGTACGAAAATGCGACGGGTGCTAAAGGCACATCCCAATTATCCATCAACCGGGAGAAATGCTCAACTCAGTCCTGTCTCCATGGCCATTTATGAAGTGGGGAATGGACATCATCGGTCCCCTATCGTGGGCACTCGTTAAAGCTCAATTCGTACTATTCATGACCCATCCGAGGCTCAGGCATTCAAGAAGGTCCTAGAGAAAGAAGTCATCGACTTCATCTAGGATCACATAATATGTCGATTTGGGATACCAGCCAAGATCGTTTGTGACAAAGGGAAGAAATTCATCAACAACAAGGTGAGTAAGATTTTCAATATCGCAAGATCAAAAAGATACTATCAACGCCTTATCTCCCTAGAAAGAACGGGCAGGTGAAATCAACGAACAAAACCATTCTCCAAAACCTGAAAAAGAGGTTGACCGGTTCAAAAGGAAAATGGAAGGAAATCTTGCCCTAAGCCCGGTGGGCATACTGTACGACTTTGAAATCAAGTACCGGTGCGACCCCGTTTATTTGGTCTACAAAGCTGAATCCTTAATACCAGTCGAGGTAGGGGAACCGAGCCTCAGGTTCCAGTATGCTAGCGAAGAGTCAAACAGCAAGGCCATGACCACGAGCCTGGAACTGTTGGACAAAAGGCGAGAGGCTTCCATGGTCCGATTGGCCGCCTAGAAGCAGCGAGTAGGAAGGTACTACAACCGATGATCTAATCTCCGACATTTTCAAGTTGGGGAATTAGTATTAAGAAAGGTAACACTACATTCCAGAAACCCAATTAAGGGAAATTGGGCCCGAATTAGGAAGGACCGTATCGAGTTGTCGAAATAACCGGCAAAGGCTCATATAAACTCGAGGGGGAAACAATGTACAACTACCAAACAATTGGAACGTGGAACACTTAAATCATTAGTACTTCTAAGGTACAAACTTAATTACTTTTAATTTTTTTTACATTATGGACTAATGTATGCAGGTGCTCGGCCATGGGCATATGCGGCTATTACGTCTCAAAGCACGTGTTGCACTCTTTTTTTTCTTGAATCAGTTTTGTCCTAAAGTGGGGTTTTCGACAAGGTTTTTAACAAGGCAACTAAAACGTGCTACCTTAGATTTGAGAATCAACCTTAAGCTGGAATCGATGATCGTTTGCATCACTTCAATAGTATCCGAGCCCTCACAAGTTTGGCCTCAGATATTAGGAGCTATTACCCCTAGACTTAGATCTTTATCAAGGGAAAAGAAAATTTTATATGTCAAAATCTTAGGCTCGGTGGTTAGGATTCATTGTAAGGGTCTAACGGTCCTGTAGCTAACCACATAACAAGACTTATTCGCCTCCGATCATGTACCTTGCACATTAAACAATGAAAGAAATATCTACTTCCATCACATTTTATTGCTGCATATATCATTTCTTCGATCATGATCCTAAATCCCACAGGCTGCCACTACTCGGGGGTTGTCAAAAGATAAAAATTTGGACGACCCGGGATACCGGATCTCAGGGGCACCAAGCTTATTGGGCAGTTCCTGAATACGAAAGGCTACGGCCACCATAAAAATGGCTCGGAGACGTCCGAATCCGTACCTAGAAAGTTAGGCCCTTATGAAAAATCGAAACATGTTAAAAGATTACCCTCGGCAAAAACATAGTCTAAGACACTTAAGAATCTTAAAGGCCTTCAATTTTGTCAAAGATTCGAAACCACAAGTAATTCGGAATTGGCATTAAAATTGGGCCATATTCAGGCCTCCGAAAAATAGATGCTCTAGGCTACATTTGATTTTATTCTAAGGCATTAAAAATAATACACAAATTGAAAATTGCAAAAAGATGTTGGAATGTAAAGATGTCGTATTGCCAAAAAGGAAATTTTTTATATATTCCAAAAAAATATTTACAAAGGCACAATAAAACGGCCTCGAAATAATCAAATAAAAAAATAGAAGGAAAAACTAAAAAAAGAACTAAGACATTTACGCTTGGTCTTCTCCAGGGCTCGACTCGTCACCAGAACCGTCGGAGCCTTCTAGAACCTCAGGCTCATACAGTTCCTTCGCCTAGGCCTCAAGTCTCTGGGCTTCTTCAATCTCGGCCGACAAGTCAAAACCTAGGGCATGGATCTTTTCGAGGGTCTCTCTCCAGGATAGTCGCTTTACATAGGCAGTCTTCGTCGTTAAACGGGCCTCGGCTATCTCTACATCAACCTTATACTGGACCAGCATTTCCTCAACGTCGGAGGAATCAATAGATGTTGCCTCCACCCTGGACCTCAGCGCATTATATTCTTGACAGAGGGCATCCCGTACTATGACGGTTGAATTCAGCTATCCCCGGAGTTCATCATTCAACCGAGACACTTGTTGGCTTTATCCATTGCAACCTGGAGTTGGTTCTTGGCCAAAGCCAACACATCCATCCTACACTTCCACGCTTCGGTCGTGGCCTTGATCTCATCCATCGCAGTCCGAAGTGGTCGATCAGGTCTATCTTCTCTTTGACCTGCGAAGCTGCATTGTTAATCACCATGAGTAGCTTTTTGTTCTTAGCCTCAAAGATCCTTATCTTCTCAACCAGGTTGGTGTGCTCCCGCTTCAAGGTCGAGGCCTCTTTCTGGGCCTTTTCCAGCTCGAATCGGAGAATAAGGAGGTCCTTGAGGGCCTCATCTTATTGTTTACTAAGAGCCATGTACATATCCTTCTTCCGAACTTGCTCTTTAAGCTCGAACTCGAGCTGGCTGATCTCTAAGCGGGACCGAAGGAAGCTTTCACGATGAAGCACTGAAGCCTGAAAAAAAATGAAGTCATTAGAACATGTCTAAACTAAGCAAGATTCGCAAAGGGGTATGAAGGGTAGATGCCTTACCTGGTTGAGTGCCTGTTGTGCCTCATTGAAGAGGCTCGACGTGCCTACTTCGTTCATCTTTGTATGATCCTCCTCAGTCACAAGGAAATGAAGGTAGCTAGCTACGCCTTTCGGAGCACACAGGACCCGGGCATCCGCTGAGATAGTAGGAATGACCGTTCTACGGTCTGGGTCCATACTCGGGCCAGGGAACTGCTTCACTAGTTTCGGGCTCGATCTCGGCTCGCCCGCCCGTGATGGCACATCCTTTTTTGGGACCTCCAGGTGACCAAGCCCCATAAATTCCTCCAACGCAGCCATGCCCATGCTGTCGAAGAAATTGTTTAGGGCGTCATCTGGGTTCGGCACTGTCTCGTTTGATTTCTCCTTGCCTGGTTGAGCCTCTTCGAGCTTGGACTAGTATAGGACGGAGTCTCCACGATGTCAATGACACCGGCTACCTCCTTCGAGATAGGAGCGGCTTCTCAAGAGGCCACAACCTCCATCTCTCCCACTAGTTCCGGGGCTGGAGGTGGATCGATCTTGTGGTCATCCTTCCCGATTGCCGCCTGATCCCCTTCGTTAAGGGTCGACCCATGAGCAACAAAAAGGTCATCGTGCTCAGGATAATCCCTAAACCGGTAGAGGGCATCAGAGTCTAGTACCCTGGACTTGGTGCTCTTTTTTATTTTTTGGACCCGGATGGTTACCTTCTTCTTCTGTGCCTCGGCATTCAGGGAGCCCGAGGACATCCTTTTCTTCTTATTTTTCTCCTCCTTTGCGGAAACCTCATGCTATCCTGAAGCATAAGGTTCGGCAAGTGAGGAAGGATCCTCGTTCTCATCCAACGGCTTGAGCTCGGTGGTCTTGGAAAAACCTGTAAGAAGGAAGAAGACACAACGATGTGTAAGCTAAGAGTATGAAGGTAATCATTCGGGAGGGAGCCTCCCACTTGCCCTTCGAGATCTTGTTCCATGTGCACTCTGAGTACAACATATGTTTGCAACCCCCCTAGATCCACTACTTGAAGCAGGGGACTGCATTAGAAACTTGGGCAACCGTTGCACAACGACAAACACCGAAAATTAGAAAAGGAATAAAAGGGAATGCCAAATACTCGATAAGGGAAAGACTTACATGAGGCATTCCACTTCTCCGGGAACAGTAGAAATTCAAAGAGAATGAGATCTTCGGTTTTCACCCAAATGAACCTCCCCTGCCAGCCTCGATCTCGGTCCTCGTCGACTCTCGAGACTGGAGCCTTGCTTGCTTGGCGAACAAGCTTGATCAACCCCCCTCAGAAGATTACGGGACTGTATAGACGAAGAAGATGGTCGAGGGTTAACCGAGGTGCTTTGGTATTGTTCACGAAGTTTCGGAGAAGGATTACGATCCTTTAAAAGGATGGGTGAATCTGCCCAAGGCAGACCTCATACCTTTTACAAAATGCGAGGACTATGGAGTCTATCAGGGCGAGAGTGAAGGGGTAAGTACCCCTCCACGTGAGTGATAATGTAGTCGTTGAGCCCGGGGACGAGCACCTCCTTTCCCTCCCAGTTACAGTCCACCCGGATTGTGTAATGGAGCATATGTACCTCCATGATCCCTCGCCTCAGTCATGTTGACTAGAGATCTTCTCAATGTTGAAATCGTTCCCGATAAAGCAGCCCCCTGGTGCGAAGCTCTTCAAGGGAGGATCCTGAGCCACCTCGGTAATGGCCACCTCAACGTCTGTGGCCGAGTTGGAAGATGAAGGAGCGGTTTGCTGAGGCATAGATTTGGATGTTTTTGCCATCAGGGTCTAGAAATATGAAGGTTTGAAGAAAAAATATGAAGATTTGAAGATGGGATGAAGGTATGAAGGTCTGGGTTGAAGATCCAAAGAGAATGTACGAAGATCGAGGATGAAGATATGAAGGTCTAAGGAGCAATGTATGAAGATTTGAAGGAGTTAAAGACAAGTAGAGAATTCGAGGGTAAGTTCTGGAATCGGAAAGCGGAAAAAGTAAAAAAGGGTTAGAGCTTTTATAGAGGAAAAACAATCAATGCGTGACGTTTCACATTCCAAGACATTCAGCCAGCGACTGACACGTGTCTGAAGTCA
This sequence comes from Nicotiana undulata, assembly GCA_005239495.1. Taxonomy (NCBI): domain Eukaryota; kingdom Viridiplantae; phylum Streptophyta; class Magnoliopsida; order Solanales; family Solanaceae; genus Nicotiana; species Nicotiana undulata. Next base: position 9,656 of record ML254251.1, on the reverse strand, counting down.
GAACGACGCGACTGATGTGACGTTTCGTTGACCCCCAATTTCGGTTGTAACATATGAAGGAAGGAACTGGTGTCCCTTTATCGCTTCCCGTCATTTCGATAAACCTACTCTCCAAAAAACGAAGGGACTATCTGTGTACGGGTAAAATCGGGAGCAATGTCTACCCTGATTCCTCGATGAGAAAACGGAGGGAGAGTATGGATCCGCGAGGTTGTAATCAACATCAGAGACCCTTCGTATCGATACCCAGGAAGTGTGAAAGATGTATCCTTCATCGGATGTGGTAAAACGACGCACTTCGGGCTAAGTATAAGTCATAGACCTCGGGAAACATGAAAAACAGTTGTGCATGATGGATAGAAGGTTGTGATACTCGCCCTCAACCGAATATCACGACGCGAATCTCGCTCGATGTGGATTGTGGATCAACAATTACTGGGAAAGAAGATTTTTACCCTTTTTAGACTTCTTTTAGGACTAAGCTCTCCTACTATATAAAAAGGGGGGGGGGTGTTCTTTTCTTCTGACACATTGTAACACGCAACTCAATGCAATAAAATTTTGTTTTTATGTTCTAGCTATTGTCAAGAACTCTGCTCACTTGTATTGTGCTTCATTCACGACTGGGCTCTAGACGAGGGTCCAATCGGGGACGAGGTCGTTGTTCAATCTAAGATGAGGTTTAGTCATATCCTTGCGATTGATTTGATCATTTATTTTGTCATCAATTCATTTATATGCTATTCTTGATTATTCGTGTTGAATTAAACCATGTATCCTTTAAACCAAATACAAACTTAATTGCTACCTAATTTTGGGTAAACAAATTATAAATTTCTAAATGAATAAACAATGATCAGTTGCTCTATGACAGCCAATAAGGACCAAAAATTGACCCAAATTAATGTTTCCTTTTTATTATTTTCAAGAGGTGTTAGGTATTACATTTTTTAAAGAGAAAATATTTTGTTTAGACATATAAAATTAATGGTTATTTTTGCATAAGCAGTATCCTATGACACTCTTTACTACGTCATAAATTGCTTAGATAGTTTTGACCGATTAAACTCGATAAAATTATATCAGATATCACTTGGGCCTATCGCGCATCCGAAAGTGGCTTAAAACTTTCTAGCAGTTAAATCTCAGGATGCTTACAGCTCAACTATATTAATCTCCTCAAGCCATAAGGCGTAGGACCTTGTATTTGAATATAAACATCAATATTTCATCTAAAGCGGCAATTTTGTTCTCGACTTCCTCCCATGTAAGATGAAGAACAGCCAGATACTGAAATTAGAGTAGAATCAATGGGTGTTGGATGATCAGCCTAGACCTTTTGTTTTTCTTTTTTGCTTCTACGTCGAGTGCTAGACCCATAAAATGACAATTTAAAGTTCTAATCCGATTTGGCCTAGGTTGTACATATTTTGAAATTTTCTTTGCACCCATTAGCCCACATTAAATTTTAAGTTAGTTTTTTCCTTTTTTTCTTGGATTTCTCTTCCTCTTCCTCTCACATCTTCTACGTGTGCTTCAAGCTAAGGAGTTGTCATTGTTGCTTCTCCCCCTGTGTCACCTGGTTGTTATGTAAGAAAATTAAAAAGTAAAAGTCCACCATTGAAAGTCATTCACAGCTTCGCTTTCGAAAATAGGATTTTTTTAGTTTGTTAGTTGTTTGGATTGGGTGTTGTTACATTTGATTCAGAACATCAAAAGGAATTCAAATTTTAAATTTGAAATTATTTAGAGCAAATTTGAGCAGGATTTAAGTTAAATTTTAAAAAAGACGCAAGGAAGAAAGCGAAGACAAGTTTTGTATAATGTTGTATAAAATAGTGTATAAACACTATTTATATACTATTATATACTTTTATACATATCTATACAAGCGTCTGTAGACGAACTTCTTCTACGATTTTCAGTTACAATTTTTATTCAAAACCAGTCCAAAACTCCATTAAATGACTTCAAATTTTATATACAACCTTATTATACTGCTTCTAACAAGTCTAAATAATACTCACTCCAAATTCGTACAAAACTAAATTCAAAATTTGAACCCACTTATTCAAGATAGTTCAACAATGGTGGACCAGTCTAAATCATCATTAAATGACGTCATACAACCACCTTATACTATATTTAACAAGTCTAAACAACATCCACTCTAAATTTCACAAAAAATCATATTCTAAATTTAAACCCACCTATTTAAGTGTGTTCAACAATGATTGATTATCTTAAAAATCTAATCTTAACACCCAAATGGATTTGGTTTGTTGAACTAATATTTGAGTTACAATTACTAATTTAAAATTAGATTAAAAGTTCGAGCAGTTTTTTAAAAAAATTGAACAGTAATTTGAAGAATCTATTGGAGTTGGATGTTAAATCTTAGTATATTATTTTTGGGCTATACCTTTACAAAGTTAAATATAGGCCACTTAATTGCAATACACGCGTGTGAGGTTTTTATTAAGAAATGAATGGATAAGGTTTGTCAGATTTTCAAGTCGTTTAATCTAGGGTTGTCGTTTGACTATTCTTAAATATTTATTTAAGATGTTAATCCCCCGTTAAACTAAAAAATAAAAATAAAGAGAATTAATATCTAAGTAGTAGTTCACTCAATCACTTAAATTGATTAAAAGTAATTGACGTTGTATAATTTATGAATAATTTATTATAATATATCTACAATCGTGTATAATTAATATATAATCTATATATATCGACTAGAAAACGTAAACAGTAAATCTTTTTTGTGCAAAGCAATTTTCTATTAGTGATTGCAAGGCATTTTCTAGGTTCCTTTCGAATTCTTACTAAATTTGTTTTTTCTTATATATATTATAATCTCTATATAAGTTTTTTTCTTTTTCAATTATATGCAGGACAATTTTGAAACTAAATGGATATGGAGGTTGAAATGGTTGATTATTTCACAAATATTCCCACAAGGAACCACCAAGACAGCTTTGAGTACAATTGGCAAAGCCTTCAAAGCAATCTACAAGTATTAAATGGCATAGCATCAAAATATGAAGAACAAGTGAAGGAAGCAGAAAAGAAGAAAAGAAAAAGAGAAGTTGAAAACTGGTATGAAGAAGTTGGGAAAATTAAAAATGAATTTCTGAAATTGCAGAAGATTTATTTATTAGCAGAAATACCACAAAAGTGTATATCAGAAATTAGAGATTATTTGTGTGTGATTAATGGAGGAGTAATAGGACTTATTGAGCAAAGTCAAAATTTTAGCCAGCTTTTTGTTGATGTTCAGAAAACAGTTATGGATAATAACTTGGCTGATCAAGAATTGCAGCAAGATTTACAAAGAGTTTGGGCTTGCTTATCCGTTGATTGCTAAATGGTTTCTATACTACTAAAATTGCCTTGAATCTTTGTTGTTGGATCAAGTTGAAAACTTCTTCTTAGTCTTGGTTTTAAGATTCTCTGATAGTACAATTAGATGCATGTAGCCTTCTTGAGCCGACGGTCTATCGGAAACAACCTCTTTGTTCTTCCGGAATAGGGGTAAGATCTGCGTACACACTACCCTACTCAGACCCCACTTATGAGATTTTACGGAGCTTTTGTTGTTGTTGTTGTTGTTACTGTACAATTAGATGCATGTGCGCCAAGGGCGGATTTATATTGTATCAGGTTCACGTGAACCTAGTAATTACCTTCTGCCCAAATCATATTTATATATTAAGAAGTTTATAAAATATTTATAAATATTTGAATGGGAGTCCGATATCGTTATAGGAACCTATAAATTATAAATCTTAAATCTGCCTTTGCATGTACTTAAACTTTCTCGAAGTATTGTTGTTATATGCTCCATGTCCTGTATCTCCATAATATTCTCAAGATATATATATGCTGAAATTGATCGGCAAGATGAATACGAAACTTTTTTTTGCGACAACTCCTAGCTAGGCATCTGTATCTATTTGATCACATTAATTTATGGGANTATATATATATATATATGTATAATTTGTACAATATTAAAAAAATATGAATTTAAATTATAAAACTAACACATAATAATTAATGATAGTTTGGTGCTACTGGGACTCAAATATCGAGCCTGGAACCCATAGGTATAAATATTGTATAACTCTAAAAAATTTGTATCTCAAAAAATTAATATTTGACACAAATAATTACTGGGCCTCAAAATATCTAGTCCGGACCCGATAAGTGTGTGTGTGTGTGTGTGTGTGTGTATATATATATATATATATATATATATATATATATATATATATATATAATTTGAACAAAAACTATTATATTCCATGAAACTGTGACTTATAAGCTAAATCCGCCCCTAAATCCAACTACATATCATATGCTCACACATCTAGTGAATTGCATTTAATTTGCACCATGGCAAAGCCACCCCATTGTCAAGAGTAATTTTGTTTTTCATTTGACTTATCTATCGAGTTTTCAAATCTCACTTATTCGACTAATCCGATAAATTTGTGCTGTCAAGTTTGAAGGGAGTAAAGCGCTCCCGATGCGCGACATGAAAATTTTCATGACCAGTGGAGGATCTAAAGGCTAACATGCGGGTTGCAGGGAATCCAATAGCTTTTGCCCAGTCCTCATATATCTGCTAAAAAGTCATTGATTTATGTAATGTTCAGATAAAAAGGAAAATATCGAAACAAATAAGAAAATAGGGTACAACACTTATTAGGAAGGAATTGGGTCAAGGGCTTCACTTATTGGGCCATTTAGGAGAGAGGCGTATTGGACCTTTTCAGGAAGAAGACATAAGGCCAAGTCAATATCACTCAATTAGCTCAATTAGGGTTAGTTAGATAACTAACATATTAGTTAGGAGAGTGGATATGATTTTACCAAATAACAAAATTCTCAACTACTTTCTCTCTCTACTCTCTTCTCTCTCTTCTTCTATTCTTCTTCTCTCTAACCTCTCTCTTCTATATTCACTATTTCTGAGCTCAATTACGTAATGTAGTCATTGTTCATGTTGTAATCATTGAAGTGTTGATCAATAAAGTCTTGTTCATTCTATTGAATTTCCAATTTCATTCTAAGTACATTACAAATTGGTATCAGAGCCTTTCTTGGCCACAATGACAGTTCCAGAAACTCGTTCGTAATCTAATGAAGTCTAGGTGAAGAAATTGGATAATCAGTTACAGAATTACATTGTAGAGACGAATAGAAAATTGGAATCTAATGATTCTAAGATAGATGAAGTTGGAAGGAAGATGTATGTGATGATGGGCAGACTTTTCATGAGCAAGGATGGCATCTTGGGTAGTGCTCCAGTAGAAGTCAATCATATTGAAAGATCCAGTAGACGACCAAGATTTGCGGAGCAGAATGAGTATTCTATTGGTAGAAAGCAAGGGAACAACCATGGTCACATGTTTGAAATCCCTTATTTTAAAGAAGGTGATTCCATATCTTGGCTTCGAAAGTGCGAAAGATACTTTCTCTACAATCAAACAACTGATCCTTAGGAGAAGTTGAAAGCTGTTGTTCTTCATCCCAACGGGAGAGCTAAATCCTGGTATTTTTCCTATCATCTGAGAAGAGGCACTGTGAGGTAGCCTGAGTTTGTAGAAGAAATCAGTAAGAGATTCGAGGAGTCTGATAATAGTAATCTCAATCTCTTAGGAGAATTCAAAAGAATTGAGCAGCAAGGATTAGTGAATGACTACCTGGCAAGGTTTGAAGAGAAGGCTTGGGTCTTGATCAAACACTCTACCATTCCTGGAGAATTCTTCCTTGGATCCTTTATTGAAAGACTCAAGGATGAAATCAGGCACACAGTCAAGATGTTTGATCCCTTTTCCTTGAGTCAAGCGGTGGAGAAAGCTACACACAAAGAAAAATTGTTAGAAGCAGTATCTAACAAGGGAAAAGGAAATATTGTTAGACAGCTAGTGCAGTACAACAACAATAATATTCAATCATGACTGAGAACATCTGGGTTCCCACAGAAGGAGGGAGGATCTACTTCCTACAATGTGGGCAACAAGTTGTTTGAGGCAAGAAGGGCAAGAGGTGAATGTTACAACTGCGGAAAGAAGTATTTCCCTGGTCATCAAAGTAAGAACAAGCGGTTAAATATATTGGCTGGCTCTACTAAACAAGGTGAAACAGAAATGGAGGCTATTGAAGATGGTGTAGTGGAAGAGCAGATTCAACAAGAGGCAATAATTGATGATTCCATAAGCCTCAATGCCTTATCTAAGACAGTTAAATCCCCTACTATCAAATTGAAGGGAATGTATAGTAAGCAGATTATAGTAATATTAGCAGATAGTGAAAGTACCCATAGTTTACTAGCAAGTGAAACTACAAAACAATTGAGGTGAGTGATTCTAGTGGATGCCCCAATGAGATTCACAACTACTAATGGAAGTAATTTGATGAGTTACTACTCTTGTCCTCAGTTCAAATGGAAAATGCAAAGCATTGAATTTGAACATAAGCTGAGAATGTTAGATATTCGGGGATGTGATATGATATTAGGAGTGGATTGGATGAGAAACCACAACCCTATGTTGTTTGACTTTATTGGGTATAAACTACAGATCAGTGTGAAGGGAAAGAGAGTGGAACTAAAGGGTTTTTCTACAGAAGGTAGTTTGCAGAGTATGTCAGCTGCAGGAATGAGACAGCTACTCAAGAAGGGTCAACTGTTATGGCTCATCTCTTTACAATTACAGCCCAACCCACTACAGAAGAAGAGGTCGTACCTAAGCAGATTAGGGAGATGTTGGATGAGTTTCCAAAAGTTTTTGTTGAGTCAATGTCTCTTCCGCCACAGAGGAGTCATGATCACTTCAGCTCCAGTCAGCATTAGGCCCTACAAGTATAATCATTTTCAAAAGAATGAGATAGAAAAACAAGTGACTGATATGCTTAATAATGGAACCATTCAACCTAGTCATTCTCCCTTCTCATCGCCAGTGTTATTGGTTAAAAAGAAGGATGGTAGTTAGAGATTTTGCATAGACTACAGAGAACTAAACAAAATGATCGTGAAAGACAAATTTCCTATAACTCTAATAGATTATCTCATGGATGAATTGAATGGTTCATGCATTTATTCAAAGATTGACTTGAGGACGGGTTATTACCTGATTATGATGAAGGAATCTGACATATACAAGACTGCATTTAGGACTAACCTAGGATATTATGAGTACAAAGTTATGCTATTTGGGTTAACTAATGCTCCTGCTACTTTTCAAAGTTTAATGAATCATATATTTAGGCCTTTTCTTAGGAAGTTTGTGCTGGTATTCTTTGATGATATATTAGTATACAGTCCTTCAGTGGAGAGACATGTTATGCACCTCAGGCAAGTGTTAAATCTACCGCTGCATGTACTTAAACTTTCTTGAAGTATTGTTGTTATATGCTCCATGTCCTGTATCTCCATAATATTCTCAAGATATATATGCTGAAATTGATCGAGCAAGATGAATATGAAACCTTTTTTTTTGCGACCACTCCTATATAGGCATCGGTATCTATTCGATCACATTAATTTATGGGATCGGGTTTAAATATTTATAAATATTTAATGAATTTCTTAATATGTATACTAAATTTGAACAAAAACTATTAAATTCCAGGAAACCATGACTTATAAGATAAATCCCCCCTAAATCCAACTATATGAAAATTTTCATGAACAGAGGAGGTCTAAAGGCAAACATGCGGGTTCCCGAGAATCCAGTAGCTTTTGTCCCGTCCTTGTATATATGCTAAAAAACTCATTGATTTATAAATGTTTGTATGTGCTTACTAAATTGAGATCGTTGTACAAACTCATAAACTTCAAATCTTGAATCTTGCCCCTGATGCATGTATATTCACGTTTCGATTGGAAGAACCCCCAAGCACAGGGGCGGATGCACATTTATCGGAGCGGTGTCATGCGACACCGCTTCGTCGATTTTTTTTTACTAAATATGTATTAATACTGTAGGAAAGCGGATAAGTAGGAAAAATGACACCATTTAACATAAATTGTCTCTTGGTGCATTTATATGTGCTTGATTTGCTCTAAGATTAATCAGAGGTTCGGACCTCAACTAGTACATCTTGTTATGCAAATATTTGAGAGAATTAATATGGTTAAAAATTGTGATAAAGTAAAATTTAATTCAGGACTTTTTCTAACTTAACACTCAACAAAATCAATAGGCTAAACCTATTTCTTGTCTAGAAGTATGATAATTAAAGTTATTATTCCCGTTCTTCTATAAATTTCGACATCGCTTAAAAATGATCATGTGTACACCCCTGCCCAAGCACGCCCATGACAATCATAAGTCAAACGCTTAATAAACAGAATAATGAGGCGGCTCTGAATAAATTGGGATTAGATTATACCGATAGGCTATGTCATATATATTGTTGTTGCTTTCTTTGAATTCAATTCTTTCATCAAGTATTGAAAACATGGGTTAGGGAAAGAATATTCCCCTTCTCTCTAGGAAAGTTAGCACTAGAGAAAACCCTAAACGCACCTCTTTCTTACTGATCAAACCCTCTGTTTCGGGAGAAATTAAAAAATAGTCATATTTACAAGTGGTCAGTCAAAAATAGTCATACTTTTAAAAGTATCGAAATTTAGCCACTTTTTATGTAAAGATAAATCTGAATGAAAACATAGTTCAAAATCCGGAAAATACTCCAGCATAATATATTGGAATTCCAGTGTAATATGGAGAACTCCAGGATAATATGCTGGAGTTCCAGCATAAGTATACTGGAACCCCAGTATATTATACGGGAATTCCAACAAAGTATATCCAGTATATTTGTCACGACCCAAAATCCCACCTTTCAGACCGTGACTGCGTCTAACGTTGAACCCACTAGACAAGCCAACGTACACAACACTTTAACATTTATAAAAATAACGTGACAATAATAAAGCCAATTAACCTTCCAACCTCTACTGGAGTATCTCAATTCCTTTAACTTTCAGCCTTTACCAAACATTTCCAAATCACTTCAAAAGTTTTTATAGCAAAAAAGTAATAATATTCCCAAAACGAATAATGAAATGATAAAGGTAACAACATTGCAGATATCCCAAAACCGGNTGTCCTATTCTACAGCAGGTAACAGGAAATAACACAAGGCAGGAGATAAACCGGCAAATAGAGGATACGGGAGCAGTAAAGGGAGGGGGGGACAAGTGAGATAAAACAGTCACATCGACAGATAGAAGTGATCCAGAGAAACAATCCAACATAAAAAACAACGAAACAATATAAATGTCAGAAAAGTAAACAATGGCACGACATCACCCTTCGTGCTTTTACTCTCTTCCTCACAATGCAATGTAATCAAATATCATGGCACGGCATCACCCTTCGTGCTTTTACTCTCTTCCTCACAATGCAATGTACAATAAATCATGGCACGGCATTTACCTTCGTGCTTATAATCAATAAAATCATGGCACGACATTTACCTTCGTGCTTATAATCAATAAAATCATGGCACGGCATCACCCTTCGTGCTTTACACTCTTCCTCACTATGCAATGAAATTAAGTATCATGGCATGGCATCACCCTTCGTGCTTTACACTCTTCCTCACCAAACAATATCAGGTAAATGGCAAGGAGT
>ML254250.1:485-31539 GCA_005239495.1 Nicotiana undulata | reverse complement strand
CACGCCACGTTACGTATTTTACGTAAGAGAAGAGAGAAAAATAACACGTGGGGTTTCACAGTCGGATTCGGGGCCGAGGAATGATAACAAATGGAAGGGATGCTCGAGGGACGAGGATATTCATACTGAGGCGGGGCCTGCCCGGAGGAATAAAGAAGATGCAACCACTGGGGAAGATCTTATGTTCATCGACCGGTATACGAGCGATGATGTAACTGAAAGGGATAACATCACATCGACGTCCAGGACCGAGAAGTCTCCCGAGGCAGCTGAACCTACTAAACCCGAGGTCTCTAACCTCAGAGGGAATGTTCCTCGAAGAGGAAGGAGTGAAGGTCCTTTGCCACCATCTTCTTCTCCCTTCGAAGGTACTTCGAGGGATGTTCGGGGCGAGGGGTCACCTGGATCAAATAGAGTCCCGAGTGATTGCGTCCCCATTTAGAGTGGTTCAACTAGGGCCGATGGGACCATACCAGTAGACCCTCACTCGACCTTTGAGGAGGCTCAGCGGCTCTGTTCTGAGGTGAGCTTCAGTGAACTTTGTGGCTTTCCCAACTTCCTGTTTTTATCTTTTAAACTGAAGTTTCTTTTTTTTAGGCCTTCGACAAGCTCAAGTCCGAGTTGCTTCCCTGCGAGGCCAGGTTGCGTAAAGCCTTGGACGGGGAGAAATCTCTCAGGCTTCTTTGTGACAAGAAGACAAGAGTCGATACACCTTCGATATGAGATGAATCGAAGTCGAGATTACGAAGGCAATCTCGAGAAACTAGTAATCTTTATTTTGAGGGAATGCAGGATTCTTCCCCCTTCTTTGGAGACTAATGTTCCGTTATTTTAGTTATAGAGAGAGATGGAGGCGCTGGAACGCCTTTGGGGCAAAGTCGGCCAGGCTAACTTTGAATACAATAAATTGAAGGCACATATGGATGCTCATGTTGCGGCCAAAAGGAACGCTTTGGATAAGGCCTCCGCCCTCGAGATACAACTCTGCAATGCCCGAAAGAATAGCTCGGTTTAGATGAGCAGGGTTGCTAAGCTCGACACTGATCTTTTAAAGATGAAGGCTGAGGTCGGGGACGCTCGAATAAGAAGGTGGCCATCTATCTAAAAGATGTTACTGAATCTCGCACGAAGCAGAGGGGGGCTTCCGATCGATAGAGTAGGAGCAACAAATATGCCCAATGCAAATCCCGGAGGGAAACCCTCGAGGAGATCCATGCTAGGGGCTTCGATCTCTCGGAGGAGATAGAGCAGGCCAAGGTAGATGAATTCGAAGCCAAGTTCCTTGCTTCCAATGCCGAAGATGGCGAGGAAAAAGCCAGTGAGGGAGCAGGTCCCAAAGGAGCCGATGACGACACAGTCCCCGAGTTGAGAAAAAACTGAGTCCCCGAGTGTAGATTAGGTTTTCTCTTCCCGATTCTTTGTATAGGGCTCTTTGTGAGAGAATTGTAATTGTAACTTTGTATCATTTCATATATAAAAAGAAACCTTTTGGTTTTCCCTTTGTATAAGTTTCCACTTGCTTGTGTCTTTGTTCCTGCTTTACATTTTGATGTTCGTCAATAATTGGTCCAATGAGTTGGACTTCGAAATGAAACCCTTGGGGTTTTCTGCTCATTACGCAATAGTTGATAGTTAACCGCTTAGGGCTCAATCTTCGAGTCAGGTTTCGACTCGAGTTCATCGACCCTTAGGTTTTTAAATCGTCCCTTTAGGCTGGCGCTTAGGCTCTTACACATTGGCCCTTAGGCTTGTTTTAGATCGTCCCTGAGGCTCTTTAGGCTAGCGCTTAGGCTCTTACACATTGGCCCTTAGGCTTGTTTTAGATCGCCCTGAGGCTCTTTAGGTTGGCACTTAGGCTCTTACGCATTGGGTCGGTACGACCTTTAATATGGCTATAGTTTTCCCTCGTTAAAGACTTTTGAAGTTTTTGTGTTCGTCCGACTTTTCGATAGCTCAATAAGAACCCCGATTATGAGCCGATGTGAGACGACATATGAGCTTCTCGGGAGGTTCGCTCAAAGGCTGATTATTTCGAAGCCTTTTCATTGTTTGGAATTGATATGATCGAAGCTCTTTTGCTTATGCCAAGGGTAGCGTGATTAACCGGTTATTTTTGAAGTATTGTAGAATTATTTGAAGGCCTATGATTTTATGGCGACGGTCGGACGTCTTCGAGTCGCATTATTTCAGCCGAAGCCTTATGACCGTAGTCATTGTGTTTGGCCGTAGGTTTTTAGTCCCCGGGTGAGATAACCTCAACGTCTATATCGAGGGTATGCCCTTTTAGGGGTCTTACAGGTTCGAATATATAGACTTGGCCTTAATATCGGGGTTACGCCTTTTTAAGGTCTTACAAATTTGGGCATGCCTCGTTGAGGTCTTACAGAATTGGTGTTGCCTCATGGAAGGCTTACATTTTTTATGTTGACTCATAGAGGGCTTATATTGTTAATGTTGCCTCATGGAGGGCTTATATTATTGAGCATGCCTCATCGAGGTCTTAAAGATTTGGTATTGCCTCGTTGAGGGCTTACAAGCTCGAGGTTGCCTCGTTGAGGGCTTATGAATTTGATTTTAGATGTCTCGGTGAGCTGACTGTCGATGACAGTCCCCGAATGTTCGGGAGTTTTTGGCCCTAGAGTCGTTTCTTGCGAGAGCAGTAAACTTCTTTGAAGCATGAAGTGTTTTGATGATAAGAGATACTCCTTCGATTACTTGGTACAAGCATACATGTTTTCGTCATCAAGGATTCGTTTAGTCTACGTGGACACGGTCCATTAGACCGTTTGGTCCAATACATCATTCTCCTATTGAGACCTTCTTTGGCATATTTCAATTTCTTCGGGGAGATGATCTCCCGGGGGGATGCCCCCAGTATTTGAGGTTGATCGAAGAGAAGCCTTGAATACTTGATGAGTTCTCCTTAGGTAGCATATAGATGTTGCCTCGTTAAAAATCTCGTCGGTAAAACCCTTCTGGGATAAAATCCGATCTGAGGGAAAAAGAGCGCAACGCATGCTTTAAACCCTAAGGTCTTCAGGCTGGAGTGTGCTTCGATTCCTCTCAATCGAACACCTGCACATAAGTTAGTGTAAAACATAAAATAAAAGGGAGAGGGTTGTACCTTAACTGTGGTAGCGTTCGAGCCTTGATATGCTTTGTTTGTTTCGAGGACACGACACGGTCCTTTATTCATTCACTTGGGTGCAGCCGAGAATGTAGTTTGTGATTGCTACTTGGCTATTTGATTGTCCTTTGGCTCCTTTGATGTAGTAGGTGTCGATGCCGGAGCCACATCATGTACCACGAACATCTCTCTTGCTGCATACTGCTTCCTGTACACTGTTTTTATTCCGCCCTTTGTCGAAAACTTCATCATTTGATGAAGGGTCGACGGTACTGCTCTCATGAAGTGTATCCACGACCTTCCGAGTAAGGAATTGTACCTCATGTCACCTTCGATGACATGAAATTTGGTGTCTTGGATTATGCCGGCCACGTTGACCGGGAGGATGATCTCCCCTTTTGTTGTCTCGCTCGCCATGTTGAATCCATTGAGGACTAGAGAGGTGGGCACAATCTGATCGAGCAGCCCGAGTTGTTCTACCACCCTCGACCTGATTATGTTGGCCGAGCTACCTGGATCCACGACCACACGTTTAATCTGAAATTTATTCAAAAGAAAAGAAATTACCAATGCGTTGTTATGAGGCTGAGACAAGGTCTCGATGTCGTCTTCGCTGAATGTGAGAGCGTCCTCGGGTACATAACTCAGAGTTCGCTTTTCCCTGGTGATGGATATTTTTGTTCGCTTGATCATGGGTTCCTGTGGCACGTCGATTCCTCCAATGATCATGTGAATGACGTGCTGGGGTTCTTCTGGTTCGTTCTTCCTGTTCACTTCTCTTTCCCGAAATTGATTTTTAGCTCGGTCGCTGAGGAACTCTCGGAGGTGCCCTTTACCGATCAGTCGGGCTACTTCTTCTTGGAGCTGTCTGCAATCTTCGGTCTTTTGACCGTGAGTGCCATGAAATTCGCACACCAGGTTAGGGTTCCTTTGCGAAGGATCTGATAGTATGGGTTTTGGCCACCTGGTATCTTTGATTTTACCTACGGTCGATACGATGTCTGAAACATCGATGTTGAAGTTGTACTTACATAACCGAGGTTCCTCCACCAGCACTGTTTGTCTGTCGAAACTGGCTTTGTTCACGAGTCACCGAGAATTCTGACCTCGATCCACCCTTCAATCGTTTCGAGGTATATTGCGCCTTGGGGCTTTTCTTCGATCTTCGATGTACGATTGGTACCTTTCCTTGCTTTGCCTTGGTTCTCTCTCAGGAAACCTTGATTCCTTTGCCAAGAGCCTACTAGGATACACCGAGCCTGAGGGGCCTCCCAATTATTCGTCCTCGACCCTGATCTTTGACTGATACCGATTGTGGACATCCGCCCAGGCTACGGCGATATACTCAACCAAATTCTGCTTTAATTGCTTAGAAGCTATGGAGCTTCATTCGTTCAAGCCTTGAGTGAAGGCCTGCACTGCCTAGTCATCGGAGACTAGCGGTAACTCCATTCGTTCCACCTGAAAGCGAGATACAAATTCCCTTAGCATCTCGTTTTCTCTTTGTTTGATTTTGAAGACGTCGGACTTCCTTGTAGCGACTTTGATGGCACCTGCATGTGCCTTATAAAAGAGTCTGCCAACATGGCAAACGAATCTATTGAATTCAGGGGTAGGTTGTGATACCACATCATGGCCCCTTTTGATAGTGTTTCTCCGAATATTTTCAATAGAGCGGATTCAATCTCGTTGTCCTTCATGTCATTTACTTTTACGACACAAGTGTAAGCAGTGATGTGCTCATTAGGGTCTGAGGTCCCATTGTACTTCGGGAGACTGGGCATTCTAAATTTCTCCAGGATGGGTTTTGGAGCCGCACTCGATGGGAATGGCTTTTGCACGAACTTCTTTGGATCTACACCCTTCAGAATTGGGGGTACGCCCAGGATCTGATCGACCCTCGAGTTGTAGGTCTCCACCTTTTTGTCGTTAGCTGCTATCTTCTTTTTGCCTGATTCAACCCTTTTTGTGAGGTCCTCAATCATCTTCATAATAGCGAGGTCGGCTGCTGACCTGTTGTTGCTCAATCTCTCTGGTGCCTGTTTGACTCGAGGAGCCATTTCCGGTGCTGCTGTGTTTGGAGTTTTTTGTTGACTTCGCAACTGAGCAATAGCCATGTGTTGTGCCTTCAACATTTCAAAAATGACATGAAGACTAACTTATCTTTCCTCCCGAGCTGGAGTCTTTTGCGCTTCATGTTGGCTTTCCTGGCGTACGCTTCCGTCGGTATAAGAGCTTATATCGACATGTTGGGCGTTGCGTGATCCCACATCCATGGGGATTGGCGTTGGTGCGTCCTCAGGGTTTTGCGGTGGTACACCGGTGCCTGAAACAGCTACATCGTTCTCTCCTTGATCCTCGGGACCGTTGTTTTCATGTGCATTCACTGAGTTAGACATCTTTTTACCTAAGATCAAAGATTCTTGGACAAGAAAAAGTGTAAACAATAACTTGTGTTTTTTAGTAAACCAACACTAAAACAATCACTATTATTTTTAGCCCCATGGTGGGCGCCAAACTGTTTACCTTGAAAATGGTAATTACAATTATACTTGATTTTGTGGTTCTAAAAATATGTGATTTATTTTAATACTAGTCGTTAGGCAATAGATGCTAAGTATGAGTTAGGAAAATGAGATAAGAGCAAGGGACCGTGGTGATACCAAACCAAACAGTTGTGGGACAGGGTCTCGAGCTGGCCGAAGCTGGACCTCGAGGTCGAGCTAGTATGGCTAACATGGGGCGATCTATGAAGAAATAACAGTATGGAGGGCCTCGAGGATAGCCTTTTATGATCACGAGCAATAAGTGAAGAACAATCAATGAACACACTAAATGGAAATCAATAAATTTATAGAATAAATGTGTGATATGTTTAAGTTACAGAGCAGAGAATTTTCTTGTTGTTGTATTGAATATCATGTGTCCCAAAAATGACAAGGGTCCCCTTTATATAGGAGGGGGAATCCCAACATAGCACATGTGTAATTATTACAACGAAGTGCAGCTGGTGCAACTATTTAATGGCTTGGTATGGACTTGTACTATTCTTGCAGACTTGGTCAGCTCTAACCACGTGGCCTTGGGAATTTCCCGCATTTCCATGTCGTTCATCGATTTATATTGCCCCGAGGTCAGGCATAGGGAACCTTCGATATGTTCCCTCGGTGTCAGGCCGACTCTGCTTCTAGCTTCCCGAGGTCGGTCGTGAAATATCGTGACAGCCATAAAATCGGACTCTCCAATTTTAGTTGTATACAACTTGCTTGATAAGGGCTTCATTAAACCTAGTGTCTCTCCATGGGGTGCACCGGTTTTGTTCGTGAAGAAGAAGGATGGATCTATGAGGATGTGTACAGATTACCGACAGTTAAACAAGATTACCGTCAAAAATGAATATCCATTGCCGAGGATTGATGATTTATTTGATCAGCTTCAGGGTGCCAGGGTGTTTTCGAAAATTGATATGGGATTGGGCTACCATCAGTTGAAGATTAGGGTGTCCGATGTTCCTAAGACAGCCTTTCGGACGAGGTATGGGCACTACGAATTACTGGTGTTGTCTTTTGTCTTAACTAATGCCCCAACAACCTTTATGGACTTGATGAATTGGGTTTTCAAGCCTCATCTGGATTCCTTCGTAATAGTGTTCATTGATGACATTCCAATATACATCCGCAGTCGGGAGGAGCATGAGCAACACCTCCGAATAGCACTCCAGACTTTGAGAGACAATAAGTTGTATGCAAAATTCTCTAAGTGTGAGTTCTGGTTAGATTTAGTAGCTTTCTTGGGTCACATTGTATCACCAGAGGGTATTCAGGTAGATCCTAAGAAGGTAGAGGCAGTCAAGAACTGGCCTAAACCCACTTCAGCCACGAAAATTAGGAGCTTCATGGGTTTGGCGGGTTACTACCATCATTTTGTGGGGAGGGGGGGGGGGGGGGGTTCATCTATATCAACCCCAATGACTAAATTGACTTAGAAAGGTGCCCTATTCAAATGGTCGGACGAGTGTGAGGTGAGCTTTCAGAAGCTCAAGACAGCCTTGAGTTCAGCATCGGTGTTGGTGTTACCATCAGGTTCAGGATATTTCATGTTATATTATGACGCTTCCCGTGTTGGGCTTGGAGCAGTATTGATGCAGGAGGGCAGGGTGATTGCATATGCATCTCAGCAGTTGAAAGTTCATGAAAAAATTATCATGTCCATAACTTAGAGTTGGAAGCCATTGTTCACGCATTGAAAATTTGGAGGCACAATCTCTATGGTGTGCCGTGTGAGGTTTTCACGGATCATCGCAGCCTCCAGTACTTGTTCAAACAAAAGGATCTTATTTTGAGACAGAAGAGATAGTTAGAGTTATTGAAAGATTATGACGTCACTATATTGTATCATCCGGGGAAGGCCAATGTGGTGGCTGATGCATTGAGTGGGAAGGCAGTGTGTATGGGCAGCCTTGCATTCATTCCCGTCAGTGAGAGACCGTTAGCTTCAGGCATTCAGACTTTGGCTAATCAGTTCGTAAGGTTGGATATTTCTCTCAGCCGTGTTTTAGCTTGTACAGTCGCTCGATCTTCCTTATTTGAGCGTATCAGAGATCGGTAGGATGATGACCCGCATTTGATAGTCCTTAGGGACACAGTTCGGCATGGTGGTGCAAAGAAGGTTACAGTTGGAGATGACGGTGTTTTGAGGATGCATGGTCGTATATGTGTGCCTAATATTGATGGGCTTCGTGAGTTGATCCTTGAGGAGGATCACAGTTCTAAGTATTCTATTCACCGGGGCACTGCCAAGATGTACCAGGACCTACGACAACATTATTGGTGGTGAAAAATGAAGAAGGACATTGTTGCCTATTTGGCTCGTTATTTGAATTGCCAACAGGTGAAGTATGAGCATCAGAGACCCGGTGGTTTGCTTCAGCAGATAGAGATTCCTGAGTGGAAGTGGGAGCGTATCACTATGGACTTCGTTGTTGGACTCCCACGGACTCAGAGGAAATTCGACGTCATTTGGGTTATCGTGGATAGGCTGACTAAATCAGCACATTTCATTCCAGTGGCAAGTAGTTATACCTCGGAGCGGTTAGCAGAGGTATATATTCGAGAGATTGTTCGCCTTCACGGTGTGCCCGTGTCTATCATTTTTGATCGGGGTGCGCAGTTTACCTCACCCTTTTGGAGGGCGGTTCAGCGTGAGTTGGGTACACGGGTTGAGTTGAGCACAACATTCCATCCTCAGATGGACGGGCAATCTGAGCGTACTATTCAGATATTGGAGGATATGCTACGCGCTTGTGTTATTGACTTTGGAGGTTCTTGGGATCAGTTCTTGCCATTAGCAGAGTTTTCCTACAATAATAGCTATCAGTCGAGCATTCAGATGGCTCCTTATGAGTCATTATATGGTAGATGGTGAAGATCGCCAGTTGGATGGTTTGATCTGGGAGAAGCTCGGTTATTGGGTACAGACTTAGTTCAGGTAGATAAGGTCAAGGTTATTTAGGATCAACTTCGTGCAGCTCAGTCCAGGTAAAAGGGTTATGACGACTAAGATTCGTGATGCGACATTCATGGTTGGAGAAAGGGTATTACTTTGGGTATCGCCTATGAAAGGTGTTATGAGGTTTGGGAAGAAGGGCAAGTTGAGCCCTAAGTATATAGGGCCATTTGAGATTCTTGATAGAGTGGGGGAGGTAGCTTATAGACTTGCGTTGATTCCAGGGTTATCCTCAGTTCATCCGGTATTCCATGTGTCTATGCTTCGGAAATATCATGATGACCCGTCCCACGTGTTAGATTTTAGCTCTGTCCAATTAGACAAAGATTTGACTTATGAGGAGGAGTCAGTAGCCGTTTTAGGCCGGCAGGTTCGTCAGTTGAGGTCAAAGAGTTATCCTTCCGTTCGAGTGCAGTGGAAAGATCAGCCCGTCGAGGCAACAACTTGGGAGTCCAAGTCGGACATGTAGAGTAGATATCCCCACTTGTTTGCCAGTTCAGGTAATTTTCTATGTTCGTTTGAGGACGAACATTTGTTTTAGAGGTGGAGATTGTGATGACCCAAAGATGGTCATCTTATGAATTAAGACTCCATTCCAGGCTCATTAGCCTTAAAAAGATAAATTTTAGTTACCTCAATTTGCGTGTGCGGTCCGGACGTGAAACCGAAAAGCTTTTATGTGAAAATATGAGAAATAATAATTTTGGAATTTAAAATTTGGTTTTAGTTGACTTTGGTCAACATTTTGAGCAAACAGACCCGGATTCGTGTTCCGACAGTCTTAGGAGGTATGCAGTAAAATATGGGACTTGGGCGTATGCCCGAAATTGAATTCCGAGGTCCTTAGCTTTAGAAATCAATTTTTGAAGAAAATATTATTGTGCTGGGTTTTAAATGAAATAAAGAAATGAATTAATGTGCCCGGTGCAAGTTTTTTATAATATTTAAGTTCTATCTGTGAAATTTGGTGAGAATCAGAGTTGATTTGACGTGATTTGGACGTACGGTTGAGAA
The DNA here is from genome assembly GCA_005239495.1 of Nicotiana undulata. NCBI lineage: Eukaryota > Viridiplantae > Streptophyta > Magnoliopsida > Solanales > Solanaceae > Nicotiana > Nicotiana undulata. Next base: position 21,893 of record ML254250.1, on the reverse strand, counting down.
ATAGTGAAATTAAAGTGTTCTTGAGGAAAATCATAAGTTTGAGGTTAAATTCGTAGTTTTTGATGTTATTTTGGTGATTGGATCGCACGAGCAAGTCCGTATGATGTTTTTAGACTTGCGTGCATGTTTGATTTGGAGCCCCGAGGGCTCGGGTGAGTTTTGGATAGGCCATAAAGTGATTTAGACTTAATAAACATAGTTGGTGTATCTGGTGTTTTGCACAGGCCTCCGATCTCGCAAATGCGAAGGCTGCAGGCTTGGGAAATGCGACAATATTGTCGCAAATGCGAAGAAGGCCTGGGAAGGACATCCTCGCAAATGCGAAGCTTTGGCCGGAATTGCGAAGCCCCCCAGAAGTCGCAAATGCGAAGGCAGCGGAATTTCTAAGGGTTCGCAATTGCGAACCCCTAATCGCATTTGCGATAATCGCAACCTGTTAAGTGGGATTTTAGACGGTATTTTTATCCATTTTTCAATTCTCTTAAACCCTAAACCTCCATAGGCAATTTTCCAAAGACTCAAACTTCTCCAAATCATAGGTAAGTGATTGTTAACTAATTCCTTTCAATACTTAACAATTTTTATCAAGATTTCAACCTAGAATCTAGAGTTTTCGTGGTAAAATTTGGGATTTTGGGTAGAACTTAGGAATTTCGAGATTTGGGAATTTAGATCTCGAATTGAGGTCGAATTCTGAAACCAATTGTATATCCGGGCTCGAGGGAGAATGGGTAAACGAGATTTGATCTGAACCTCAAATTTAGACCAAGCGGGCCCGGGGTCGACTTTGGTCTTTTGATAAGAAAAACCATGAATTTTCATTTAAAGTAAATTCCTTTAGCAATAATTGATGATATTTAACCAATTATGGTTATATTCGAGCGGGTTAGAGGCAAATTCTAAAGGAAAAGCTTTGCTTGAGCAATGAGTTGCTTGCGAGATCGAGGTAAGTGTTTGGTTTAACCTTGACTTGAGGGAATAGGAATCCCCAACTTAAATGCTATGTGATATTTCCATGTGTGTAGTGTATAGGTGAGGTGACAAGTATCTATGCACCACCAAATTATCTGTTTAACATGATCCCTTCCCCGGTTCCAATTCACTATATTTCTTGTCTTGATTTTTTCATGATTTTGATGCCTCCATGTCTACTTGTTTTCGTCAACTTGTTGTTAAATATTGTTGCACGTATTTGGAAGTGTTAGGTGTTCCCTTGGCTTCATTGTGGTACACAAAAGGTTGAGCTGGTTGACAATGTTTTACGATACATTCCGGTTGGTTTCATTGTGAAATGATAATTCGTGAAGTTTATGAATAGTACAACTTTCTATTTACAATTGTTGAGACATAAACATTGTGAAAGGCCTTGACTTAAATTGGGAAATATTCTGTATAAATAAAGAGATATGATTGTCTGGTGATAGAGGGTTGCACGCCGCAACAAGGAGTAATAAGGGTGGACAAGTGAGATCGAGTTGCACGCCGCAATAGGAGAAATAAGGGTGATATATATAGGGAGGAGCAATAAGGGTGGACATGTGGGAGCGGGTTGCGCGCTGCAACAAGGAGCAATAAGGAAGGATATTCATGTTTTGCTGTTTATATGATAAAGATCGAAAAACTCAATGTTTTATTCTATTGTTCCCATACTCTTCTTTTACCGTTATTAAATTTGAAATAGTCGGAGATTTTTGTGAGGATTGGTTATAGCTGAGATCTGGAAAAGTTATCCGAGTTGTTTTATTACTTGTTGCAAGTTACTGTTTAATTAGTTATTATTCCCTTCTTGCTTTATTTACATTGTATCCAGGTTATGTTATAAATGCCCCGTCGTAGCCTCGTCACTACTTCGTTGAGGTTAGGCTCAACACTTACCAGTACATGGGGTCGGTTGTACTGATACTGCACTCTGCACGTCTTGTGCAAATCTAGGTTCCGGCCAGAGTTGAGTTATCAAGTAGTAGCTGAGCATTCGTACGGAGACACGAGGTAGATCTGCTAGCGTCCACAGATTCCTGCAGTCTTCTCTTTATTATTCAGATTGTTGTTTTATATCATTCAAAACAGATATATATTTCTTTCAGCCAAATACTTGTAGTATTCTTTAGTAGTTCGTGAATTGTGACTCCAGACCCTAGGTAGTTACATATTTAGCATTAGTTCGTGATTCGTTTTATTATTCTGAATTTCATTCTCGTTATCATTATTGAACAGTATTAGATTTCGTTTTCATTTTAAACTGTTTACTTATGATTAAACAAATTTGTAAAGACAACGGTTCGTTAGATTCTAACATTGACTTGCCTAGCAAGTGTGCTGTTAGGCGCCATCACGATCCCGAGGGTTGGAAATTTGGGTCGTGACACATGTAAGATAGGTCTATTTTATAATATAAGTTTGTCTTGTAATAACCTCATATCTCTATATAAAGGAGGCGATGTAGTTGTAATATCATCTTGTAACCTTTGTAAATCTTTGTGATATATTACACAGAGTTTCCTTATAAATTTCTCTCGTGTTATTTCTTTCGAATGGATGGAAAGGTTGGTCCATGTATAAAAATAAAGTAGGAATACTCTAAAAAATTTAGCTTGTTGTAGTACGAAAGTTTTCTGAGTTATAACAACTAAATTTGGTTATAGTACAAAAGTTTTCTGAGTTGTGTAGCTTGGCAAGCCATCCCTGAAGGGTTATGAAGCCAGCCCCTTTGTAGGAAAACTTTTGCGACTATAAGTAAATTAACTTCTTGTGTAGTTTGGAAAGACATCCCTCACGGGTTGTCCAAGCCAGCCCTCACGGGTTGTCCAAGCCATCCCTATTTGGAAAGCCATCTCTAACGGGTTGCAAAGTCATCCCTTTTGTAGGAAAACTTTCGTACTTATAATTAAGTTTCTTTCTTTAAAGTCTCTTACTTTGTTCTCTATACTGTGGTATTAGAGTCAGCGCATTCTTTCGGAGGAAGAAACAGTTTACTAAATATGTCTGAGTCATTTCTATTATCCTCTTCTCTTGAAAAACTTATATGTCCCCTACTTTATATAAAACCCTGTCAAAAAAATACGATTACCTTTATGAAGAAGATATCCCACTCGATGAACAAAAAGTAACCTCCACAGAATTACCCTTCATAAACCCTTACTCAGCTTTTGCAAAAATATTATTTGCACCATGGTCCCAATTTGTTCTTTAGTCCAACACAGACCAAAAGGCACAAAAAAATATGTTGCTGCCTCAAAACTTGACGAGCTTCCTATTCTTGCAACTAGAGAGGAACAATTTATCACCCTTCAAATCCCGGATGATTTTCCCAGACAATGAGAAATCATAATTTTATCCATATTCATTTTGATGTTATCCAAATCACTTTGACATATCACAGAAGAAAAGGTCAACCTGTTGTTGCTTGCCTTTCTTCTGGATACAAGATACTATGAGTACCAACATGCAAATTTGGGTACTGCAGAAATTACCTTAAATGTTGGGACGGTTTTTATAACTATCTTTCCAAATTTCAACATATCCCTTTATGATTCATACTTAGCCGAAGCATTAAAAATCCAAGTCCAAATCTAGGGATCCCCACAGGCCAAAGATGCTATCCAAAGCCACTCTTCATCATCAAATGGCGTGGCGGGTCCAAAATCATGCTATGGATCTTTGTCTTCCCGAAGGAGAAAATGCTTTACTCTTAAATATTGATGCTACCAAAGGCAACACCATGTGCACTCAAATACACAGACAAATTTCCAGAGATGAGCTCGTCAAAGTCCTTCCTATTCCTGGATCACAAATTATGAAAAGTTAAGGGAACCAGAAGAATCTCTCCAATCTGGTGAGCCAACTTTTACCGAAAGAAATGACAAAATTATTTCCATAAGCTTTGATCATTCCCATATTTAAAACCCTAATAAAACCATATTTTCTTGCCAAATGATTCAACCCAAAGGTACATACCCTGACCCTGAAAGAGAAATGTTCTTGAATATACAAACTATCATGAAAAAATATGACTGAACCCAACATTTTGACGAAGAGGGTAAACGAGTTTGGTGGTTCAAATGCCCCTTCACGACACACTGCCAATGGGATCTTGGTTGCGGCTACCAAGATTGTCTTGAAGACACAATTGGAGAATTTAATGAACACTACCCGCATCATTGGAATAGATTTGGCCTCAACCATACCAAACCCGAAACCAAGAAAAAAGATAAAACCATTGAAAAGAAATTTTGAGCTAGATATGAAAATAAAGATCCTTCAATTGTCTCATTAATCCGTCCAGGTAAATATGAATTTCTTGATAGTTACCAATCCCAGGAATGGCCAAAATTATAAGAAAAATTCACTCCAAGCTAGGAATATAGTGAAACAACACCCAAACTCAAACCATCATCAGCTCATACCCCAGAGTCCAAAAAGCCACCAAAACCTAAAACTTCATCAACTCAAAATACCCCAAACTCTACATAACCACAAATATTCATGTTAAGCCCTTCAAGCTCCAAACATACCCAAGATTTTCCTTCACATCAATCTTTTGTAAAAGAAGGTATCAACCATGCTCCAAAAATCCCCAAAAAAATATAGTGCTACCTACTGGAGAAAAACCTCCAACAAGTGATATCGAAGCAACAATGAACTAGCAATTAGAAAATTCCATCTGCCAAAACAAAGTGCTGAACAATATTGGCAACACCATAAAAAATGTGGCCCATACACAAAACAAAATGATGATCAAAGTGGAAACAATTGAGAAAAAGGTGGAGCAGACATCGTCTCACCATGCAGGACTAATCAAAGTCCTGAAACAAAGGTTGGCAAATTTACAATATGAAATTTATCTGTCAAGAACTTTACTTTTCCAATTCTTCCAACAACAACAAAAGGAAACGATTTCCATCAGGGAACAAATTCAATTTTGATAAATGATTGCTTTGGGGCATAAAAAATCCCAGTTTTCCCTTCAAAACCTACCTTCTTCCCTATGTAGCCACAAGCATACTCCCCACCTTAATTGGACTACACCTTTTCTCCTTTTACTACTACCTCACAAAATCCAATTTCTTTCACCCAACCCTTAAAAGAAGAACATGAATTTGATATTACAAAAATAGTTTGGGAAAAGAAATATGATTTTGCGGCCCAGAAACATTCCAGGAAAACGTGAGATGACAAAGAGAGTTCAAAAGGGTCCAACCCCGAAATCTGATGATCTCTGATCAGAAGGCTCCAGACCTCTATGTCTCCCAACCAAGAAATATGTGAAAAGGGGATACCACATGGTCGAAATCGATAGGTTCATCATATGACGATACAATGAAGGATAACTCTCAATCAAGTAATGAATTGACAACAAACTCTTCTGAAGAAGACCATCCCCCAATATTTGTGAACCAGCCAAGAGACCTAGAAATCTCTGAGGTAGATGAATATCAAGAACACATGATAAATGAACCAATCATAGAAAGAAGACATGATCCCATGGCATCAAAACCAGTTGGAACTAGTTTCTACACTTTTACCTTGGATGATGTCAAGGTTTCAAAATGGCCTCAAATGATCCAAGACTTCTATACTTGGATGGTGACAAAAAATTTGGTGAAACGAGAAAAGTATATCATCCTGTCAAAACTCACTTCAGGGTCTTAGGAATCCTCTGAGATTGGTGGAACTCACTTAGGATTCAAGACAAAAATACTTTTTTACTTCCTAGGATTTTGCCTTCAACTTCAAAATCCTCCATGAAGTTTTCTTTCGAGATACTGGACAAAGAAAAGAAAAGATGCGACGACAACTCTTCAGGATGAAGTGTGCGTCATTCGACAGAAATGAAATTGACAAGCATTTTCAAAAAATGGCAAAGATATACTTTTAGATTGGTGGAGAGATCAACCTGAAGCAAGCCTTCATCGCTAGCCTTCCAAAATTGTTGGAAAGTCTAACCATGGCTATCGTCGAAGAAAAATTTCAGTCAATAACAGTTCCACAAGTCGCCTACATCAGGAAAGTTATTTTCGTCGCATTGGAGGACATTTGTACAAAGCGCTCTGCCCTAAGATAAATTATCCAACACAATCTAGCACTTGACAAAACGTGTCGCATATCTGATCTGTCCACAAGATCAGGATGTTCCTACAACACATCTAGGCGGCGAAAAGGATTCAGGAGGTTCAGATGGACATGAATTCTAGATAGGAGATCAAGGTACAGGAGACGCACAAAATATTTTAGACGAAAGAGGCCAGGAATATTTCACAAAAAGGACATATGCTTTATTTGCAACAATATTGGAAATTTCACAAGAAACTGTCCCCAGTCGAGGATATCTCTCAAACTTCTTGAAGAGATTGTAGATTAAACTGCATACATCTTGGAGAAGAAGAGGACCATGAATCCTTATTCTCTATGGATGATGAACCCACTGATGAGATTTTATTCTCTCTTGATATATACGAAGATCATTGTGATTACCACTACCAAATTTCAGAACCAACAGCTAAAACGATCAACGCTCTCATAGTCATCCCTTAGGTGGAGCTCAAGGTTTATCCATCCAAATGGGATAAACCAACCCAAATCATTACTTTCATTGACACCGGCGCTGCTTGTTCACTCATGAATCCAACTATTCTCCCTGAAGATCGATGGGTTCCGCACTTTAAGGATTTCAGTACCGCATCAAATGGGATTCTTACTACCATAGTCATCATAAAACACCTGATCAAAATTGATTTTTTTCCACGATTGAAGTACATTACCAAGTTGATAGGGTCTAATGTATCAGGAGAAAACCTTATTGTTGGATTCGACATTTTCAGACAACTAAAAAACAACTCTAGATCAGGTCTAACTGGATAACCTTAAGAAGCACTCCAAACCTTATTATGAAATTCCAAGGCTATTCCAAATCACCATCGATTAAAAAATCAAGGATATTGAACAAATCTCATTGAGTATTCATGTGTTGAATCCCACACGGATGAAGAAACGCAAGAGCCCATTATGGAAGAACAAAGAGTTTTTTTTTTATCAAACTCCCTTTCAAGAAGAATGAAAACGCCAATCTAACAAAAGCCAGTCATGCAGGCATGAACCAAGATCATCTCTAACTCGCAAAAAGTGAGTGCGAATAACTCTTAGAATTCGATCTAATAGAGTCATCAGATTAACAATATGCATGCGACGCATTTTATGTTAACAAAAGAGCTAAGCAAACAAGAGAAAAACTAAAGTTAGTTATTAACTACCAGCATCTTAACTACTTCCTCCAATATGATAAATTGCATATCCCAAATAAACTCACTATTTTCTCCCACTTAGCCCAGGACAAATACTTTTTCAAGTTTGATCTTAATATGGATTTTGGCGATTAGGAATCCACTCCGAAAGAAAAGCCAAAATGGGATTTTGTATCCCCGATCATCATTTTAAATGGAAAGTCATGCCCTTAGGATTAAAAATTCCACTATCCTTGTTCTAAAAATCCATGATATAAATACCCCTGTCAATCCTCCATACCTCTTCGGTTTACATTGATCACATCATATTATTTAGTGATACATTGGAGGAGCATGTCAACTTGCTCCGTTAATTTGAGACACAAGTAACACAGTATGGGATTATGCTTTCAGCCAAAAAGATAGTTCTTTCTCAAAAGGAGAATAATGTTCTTGGAATGCATTTTGTCCAAGGTGCATACAGTCCAGGATCACATATATGACAGGAACTGCTCAAATTTCCAAATATCAACCTCACAACAAGCAGATCCAATAGTTCTTGGTTTTAGTAAATTATATAAAAGATTTCATCCCAAATATATCCACATAAATTTCTCCAAACACAAAGATGCTAAAAAAAATGCTCTGTCATGAGAAAAGGAACAAAATAAAACGGTCAGGAAAATAAAGGAGATATCTCAAGATGTCAAGTCCTCTACATTCCTTCAGAAGGTAAGATTGTGCCAGCAATAAATATTGGAGTGCTATTCTATTTGAAGAAAAAGACGGCCAGAAAAAAATATGCGGATATGCCAGCGGAAAGTTCAAAGATGCCGAGCAACATTATCACTCCACTTTCAAGGAAATTCTTGCACTATAGAATGGAATAAAAAAAATCATTTTTTTCCTGATTCAATAGAACTTCTGATATAAATGGATATGAAGGTCTTCCCAAAGATGATCCAGATAAATGCAAATATTATTCCCAATTCTCTGATTCTCAGTTAGGCTTAATGATTCTCTCCATACAAGTTCCAAGTCAAACATCTGAAAGAAAAAGATAATATCCTCGTAGATTTTTTGTCTCGACCAAAAGAATTTTCAAAGAGATTTTCCCCGGAAAAGATGAAGTCAAAACAAAAGCTAAATAGCTAGATCTTTATGTTTTCAAATATACCAGGTTCAAGTTTATTTAAGCCAACGGATCATCCATCGGAGATGTTGAACCTCATGGATCCCTTTGATCCATCAATTATAATGGAAAGAAGCACTTATTATGAACTCCAGGTTTTCCGGCAACATGAAATATCCATTCTTAAGCCTTATGAGATCAGTCCAGAATATCCATTCTACTATATATTCATAGCACAAGCCAATAATTTTTTCTAGAAACTTTTATGATTTTTTTGGTACTTATTCCATCAATATTATATTTTCATGGAATTCAAGTGCAAAGTCTTCAAGGATTTTGAAAACATATAACCTGCTCTTAAAGTATTTCTATCATGGTTCAAGCCTCGAAAATATTGGATAAAACGTTTCAACGATTCCTACAAGTAAAAGGTATTCATGTTCCATAGGCCAGTAAAAACTATTAATGGAAAGGTCCAGGCACAAGCAGAAGTATCATTCTGGGGGACATTTCCCGTGTACCGTAAGAGAAATATGGCCAAAAGAATGGGCGAGCTGGAATTATACCAACACTCATCCTCACTGGAAAAGGGTCCGGGAAGCAGCAAAGGAATACCAAACCCCTTACGAAGTCATCAGAGAAAAAATCACTCATGACATCGCCAGATTAAGGTTACGTATTTCATCACACAATGCAAAGGAGAAGGAACACAGCGAAGTAGGATCGTCAAGTCCCGGGCGTTACTACACAAGATCTTTGAAAAGATGCCTAAAAGACAAAGCCAGAGGATCAACACCAGATAATCATAAAGAGTTAAGTCCTTTCTAATCTCACTTCAATCCCACATTACCTACCTAAAAAAACCCTAAAAATCATCTACTCATACCAAGATAAAATTCCACATATTTCCTTACTATATGGGCCCCACTTTCACATGCTTTGTCACATGAAGCACCCCACTTTTACATGCTCCCACATGCTATACCATGTATATTTCACCTTGTTCACAGGTTTTCAAGAGCTTTTTAGTGTATATTAGTTGCTTGGTCTAAGGTCCTTCACATGTTTAAAGGGACTCACTTGTAGATAGGTTTCCCACGTAAGATAGGTTTATTTTATAATATAAGTTTGTCTTGTAATAACCTCATATTCCTATATAAAGGAGGCGATGTAGTTGTAAGATCATCTTGTAACCTTTGTAAATCTTTGTAATATATCACATATGAGTTCCTTCTAAATTTCTCTCTTGTTCTTTCTTTCGAATGGATGCAAAGACCGGCCCATTTATGAAAATAAAGTAGGAATAATCTAAGAAAGTTAGCTTGTTGTAGTATGAAAGTTTTCTAAGTTATAACAACTAAAGTTTTCTATAGTACAAATGTTTTCTGAGTTGCGTAGCTTGACAAGCCATCCCTAAAGGGTTGTGAATCCATCCCCTTTGTAGCAAAATTTTTGCGACTATAAGCAAATAAACTATTTGTGTAGCTTGGAAATCCATCCCTCATGGTTGTCGAAGCCAGCCCCTATTTGGAAAGCCATCCCTCACAGGTTGTTGAAGCCAACTTGGCAAACCATCCCTAACGGGTTGCGAAGCCATCCCTTTTGCAGGGAAACTTTTGTACTTATAATTAAGTTTGTTTTCATTGGAATCTCTTACTTTGTTCTCTATACCGTGGTATCAGAGCCCCTAGGAAAGGGTTAAAATAATCATATAAGGTTGAATTTGTTTTCCTTACATAGTTACTATCTTAATAATTGCATAGCTAGCTAATTATATATATCATGAAGTCAATGTTATAATGTGAAAATGTTATCGAGAGATAAAGTCTCGCATTCCTCTAAGTTTATCTCCCCAAATCCCCGATTTTTCCTCTGAACAAGTCACCGGCTACCCCAGCCATTCCCAAACGACCTTCCATGCCTTCCACATCAAAAATGGAACTCACTGAACAAGAAATGGAACAACTCAATCGAAGCACCCATAAGCCGAAGGATGGAACAACACCTACACAACCTACACCAACTGACAAGGTAAGTTATCATGACACCCTCTTTTCACTACCGTTCGCCACATCCAATGACCTTGAATCAATTTTTTAGGAGTTATCTCAACATGATGAGAAAACCAACCTATCCAATCATCCTTACTTCATTCCTATTTCCTTCTATGAAAAAACCAGATTATACCGACCTTGGTACCAATAAAATATCTTACACTAATCATAAAACTAAATTACAATCCTTATGGCAACCAAGTGAATCCCTTCAGTTCATAGATCTAGGGAACGATTACTATCTGATTAAATTCCTTAACACTGATTATTATACAGCAACCCTAACAAAAGGCCCTTGGTTTATTGACTCTCAATATTTAACAGTGCGGCCAGGGGAACCTATAACCCAGCTATAGAACACACAAATTATTCCACTATTTGGATACGCCTACAAGAATTACCTACTGAATATTACGACCTCCAAATACTTCACAAATATCAGCCTTTATAGGAACGTTATTAAAAATAGATACCTACACCATTAACACCTTGAGAGGTAGGTATGCAAGACTTTGTCTACTAGCACCTATTGGTAAACTGTTACCCACAGAGGTCCTCTTAGGCAAGCATACCCAACAAATTCATTAAGAAGACTCTACTAATTTATGTACAAAGTGTGGTTGTTTTAGGCATAATTTACATTACTGTCCGACCAATAACACTCCAAGCTCGTCTACCCAGCCATCCACTTCCGTCACTAATCTACCCACAAAATAACAATCCAAGCCCTTGGAAGACAGTTTCTTACCCCAAGATTTCTAAAACCACTAGAGGCAAAACCACCCCCGATAAACCAGCAAACTCCAACCCTAAAAATACGGCTGCACATGGTACTGACATTGACGCCCACCTCCAACATTCTTCAGAAAATCATATAGCCCTAAAACAAGATTTGCATTCCCTACTGAAACCCTATTCGATCACCCCACTACTACTCTATCTGCTACTTCTCCAGTCGATCACCATACCCTACTCTCACCTCCCTCGACAACCAATCACACCACCAATACAATTACATTCACTGCCCCTACACATACGGACTTTACCTTTTCTTCCACCAAAAACCCAATCACTTCTCCACCTCTTCAACCCTTAGTATGTAAATCTCAACAAAACAAAAAAATGATTATACACCATTTACCAAAATCTAGGAAATCATCATGATTCCGTCATCAAACCTCCCTTATATTCACTGATAACCCTCAAGAACTAGTCTTTACCAGCGACAACACACCATTTCCACCCAACACGCTATCACCTTTAGAGCTCAACACACTACTCTCCATGCGTCCTTCTCGCAAGCAACCAAAGCTGCACTTGCTTACACCTCATACCCCTTCACAGAATTTGCCCCAAACCCATGCAAAACATCCATCAACCCTAGTCAACTCCATCATAACTACTACAAATGACAATGCACAACCTATCATAAATAATGCAAAATCCAATGCTTGCATATTGGAACTTCCACCCAAACAAGGTGATTATCACTTCCCTTATGAAAACAAAAGCCATGCAGAACAAGAGTTGCCCTCCACATTCACGAAACACTCTATAAACACAAGTTCTCCCCAAAATATACATCTATCTAACACAACCTACTAAAACCATTTCCCATCCTGCATTGTCACCAGTTCAACAAAACTCATCACCACCACCACCGCCTCAACGATACGCCAACACTGTCCACATCACACATCACCATGATCCACCCACTCCACAACACCATGCCCATGCTCATCAAATACAGCTAGCAGCGGGGCCCTTAATTTACCACCCCCACCCAAACTACTTCAACCCAATGCCTCTTCACCTACAACTGGCTCTGCCACGACCACCACCCATTCTATTGGACCTGACCATGTTGCAACACCACACTACACTGCTTATGGACAATACGGAGGTAATGACAGTTCTCCTTTATGAGGGGATACATACACCATCAAGACAAGCACAGGTAATGCAAATAATCCAACTACAAGACATTATCACACTTCAATTACAAACATATCTCCATCAGTATCAATAGTGGAAACACAACTTTCAACAACCACAATTGACATGTGGTACACCCCAACATCTCAACTACTAGCCCTGGTATGCCACAAACTGATAGCCAATGGAGGACATTCAACCACTGAAGCAATCGGCACAGGCAGCACATGACATATTGGAAATTCCACCACCAGTATCAACACCTATCACTCCTCCACATGAGATGCCACCACAAGTAGGCCAGCAAGAAAAAGATCTAGACCTGCCTGAGACTTTCATGGAGACACTAGTGTTGAACGATTTCCTGAAGATCTACATGCCAGAAAATATAGAAAAAATTATATGATATTCGTCCCACATGCACTGGAGAAAACCTCATTGAATATACGCCATGACCCATTCTCCTTGGAGGAGAAATACGTGATTCTCATGATACCCACCCTCAACGACAAACTACTACCTGGGGACTCTTTACAATCCACCACACCTGCTAATGCATCTGAAAATATTGCTACCTATATGAGAGACATCAATTCCCAATGATAATCTAATGAAGATCATGTTATGGAACTATGGGGAGCTAACAATCAAGAGTTCCGCCGAAATCTTACTTTTCTGCTCAATTGGAATAATCCTTCAATCTTATGACTCATAGAAACCAAAATGAAGGATCATACAACTATTCTCAATGACTACAACTTCACTAATCTCATACAAGTTGCTGCAAGGGGCCAATTTGTAGGAATTGTGCTACTATGGCGCTCTCAAGACCTAACTGTGAACCCGGTGGGTGTAACAAGCCAGGAGATCCATGCCTCTGTCCAGGTAAGCAAATCTCCAACTTGGTTGCTTTCTTTAGTTTATGATAGTAATTCATACGTAAATAGGAAAATATTATGGCAAAACCTACAGTAATTTCATAACCAACCATGGCTTCTCTATGGTAATTTCAATGAAATCTCTAACGCCTTCGACAAAATTGGAGGAGCACCAATACGAATAAATAGATCCTCCACTTATAATAATTGTATCAATAACATCAACATGATTGATCTGGGATTCTCAAGCTCCCACTTTGCTTGGACTAATAAACCTAAAATATGTCAACCATAAAATACTAACAACAAGTTTATGATGGAACGTTTGGATAAATTCTACGCTAATCAGGCGTGGGTCAATCTATTCCAAGATTCTCATGTCACGCATCTACCACTTGTACGCTCTGACCACTATCTGTTGTTACTAAACCTCACAAAACCCTATTCCAAACCTAACTCTACTTTCAAATTTGAAACCATGTGGCTACAACATCCTGATTTTTCTAGTATGTTAAACGAAGTTTGGCTTAATCAAATTGATTACCTTACAAGTCTAAAACATTTCACTGACTCAACTACTAATTAGAACATCAAAAAAATTTGAAATATTTTTTATAAAAAAAATATTGCTAGCTAGATTACAAGGCCTCCAACGTATGAATCCTACCCACAAAAAATCTTTTCACTACAACTTAGAAAATAAACTCACTACGGATTTTAATACTCTCCTACACCACGAATAAGAATTTTGGAAATTAAAATATAGAATTAAATGGCTAAACGATGGTGATGCGAACACCACCTTTTTTCACAACCATTCCACGACGTCGACGAAATCGTATGTTAGCTTTACATGATGCCGTAGGAAACTGGTCTTTTAACATTGATGAAATACATGGCATAATTGTTTCTCATTCAAAAAATATTTATTCCGCCCAACTATATTCGAGATGCCATGATCACTATAACTATTTAACAGATGAATATATCCACAAGTTACAACTTCCCTTAACCCACTCAGAAATAAAAAATGTTGTTAACTCCTTCCAACCGTTAGAAGCTCCTGGACCTGATGGTTTGCATCCCATATTTTTTTCCAAAATTTTTGGGAACAAACGAAGCATGGAATTATACACACTTGTAACGTTGCTTTTAACACCTCCAATATTCCAGAAAATATCAACTCAACATTCGTTACCCTCACACCAAAAGTACCTCACCCTGAAAATATAAATGAATATCGACCTATCAGCCTATGTAATACCATTTATAAAATTATTACCAAAAAAATTATTCATCGAATCAGACATCTCCTACCTAAGCTCGTCAATCCAACTCAAACTAGTTTCATCCCGGATGTAGGGCAGTTGATAATGCAATACTTGTCCAAGAACTCATCCACTCATTCCGTAGACAAAAAGATCCAACTGGAAATATGATATAAAGATATTGACCAGCGTGAATGTTCCTTTATTCGTTTTTGTCTTCAACAATTGAAATTTCCTCTCAAATGATAAATTTAAGTATGTCATGTGTTAACACTACTTCAATGTCATTACTTGTCAACGGGAAACCTACCCCATATTTCAAATCATCAAGAGGTTTTCCGCAAGGAGACCCTCTCTTTCCGTACCTATTCATTATATGTATGGACTCCCTCTTTCGATTTATTGGACACCATGTTGACACCTTTTTATGGACACCTATCAAAATTAATAGGACTTTACCATCATTATCACATCTTCTATTTGTCAACCTAATTTTAGGCCAAGGCAGACACAAATAATGCTCACACCATCATTAATATATTTAATCAACTAAGCTCTAAATCAAGACATCGTATCAACTACCAAAAAAATCGGCAATGACAACCAAACTCGAAAAACCATCTCTAATCTACTAAACATTCCCCAAGCAAAAACATTCGGTAAATATCTGGGGCTACCTATCACTTTTATGAAGCCTAAATCCAATGGCTACCAATATATTCTTGGTAGAGTTCAGCAGAAACTAACAGGCAAGAAAATTAAACATCTAAGCCTTTTCGGACGGGGAAATCTTATTTTCTCCATCCTAAATTCAGTTCCCATCTACATTGAGCAAAATAACATCATCCCACCCAAAGTTACGAAACAACCTGATCGCATTCAACGCATGTTCTTATGGGGTTCTATCACCGAAAACTCCATTTAATCAATTGGGAAATGGTAACAACTCCCAAAAAGCAAAGGGGAATAGGTATCCCAAAACTCAAATGCAATAATTTAGCTATTCTTTCCAATATATTATGGCGTTATTCGAACAACTCCGCTACTCTATGGGCACAGATGCTCTCTTCCAAATACAACTCGCATATACCAACAAACCACAAATTCATTTATCACATTCACAATAAATCTATTTCCTCTTATATTTGGAACAGTATGACAAAGGTAGCTAACATATGTCGACAAAGTACTAGCTGGAATGTTGCCAACGGACACTCCATTAGCCTTTGGTACGATCACGGGATTACTCCAAATACCTCATTGAGGCAACTCATTCACGGGACCCTACCTCAACATGAAATTCTTTCACCTCTCTCCAACATCATAGCGTCTCATCCATGGGATTTCTCTTCACTCTCATTCGAACTACCTTTAAACATGCATCATATTACATTCATACATACGTTCCACTCCGCGACTGACAAACCTTTTTGGCATAAAACCTCCACTGGACACTTCTGTGATGATCCAAGGGGTTATTTTATGAATCTAGACTCCGTTCTAGGCTTAATAGTCATAAAAAGATTAAATTTAAATATTTCGATTTGCGTGCGCAGTCTGGACGTGAAACCAAAAAGCTTTTATGTGAAAATATGAGGAATAGTAATTTCTAGAATTGAAATTTGACTATAGTTGACTTTGGTCAATATTTTGAGTAAACGGACCCGATCTGTGTTCCGACAATCCCGGGAGGTTCGTAGTAAAATATGGGACTTGAGAGTATACCCGGAATTTAATTCCGAGGTCCCTAGCTCGAGAAATGAGTTTTTTGATGAAAATTGTTACAATGAAATTTAAAGGAATTACATAAATTGATTAATGTTTGAATTCGTTGGTATCGGGCCCGTATGTTGGTTTCGGAACCCGATACATGTTTATTATAATATTTAAATCAAATACTAAGCTAAGTAGATTAAATTTATTAGAATATATAAGATTGTGTACCAGTTAATTACTAGCGGGCCACATTTTATACTATATGTAATTGTTGGTAAATTAATGAATAACTTGATTGGGTTGTTTAAACAAAAGAAATGGGCCTGACCCATTCTCCTTTGCTGTCAGGTTGCAAGTCACGTGTAAGAGGTAAATTGTGAAGCCAATTAATTCTAACTTCTAAGCTTAAAACAAAACCTAGAATAACATATAGGTGTTGGCATATTGACATATGCGACGACTATCGATCCTTATATAGCTATTACCTGTGTGAATTTTTGTAGAAACAATCCAAGAAAACAGGTACACATATCCTTCAATTACTTACAGTGGTGTAGTTAATTGAATAAATTGGAATTTAAACCTTTACAATAGCTAGACAATTTGGGTTCCTAATAATGAAGTAATGATGGAAAGCTTGTAAAGATTTGATATAAGGTTAGAATGCAAAAAAATGAGGCATCAATTATGTTGCACTACCAATTATAAATCTCTAATGTTAAGTATATTAAATATAAAATTAAGCATGGCTAATGATTGGGTAATTATTATTGAATGTGAAATAGTATACTGAAATACTGTAATCAATTTTCTAGCATGAGAACTTATAATTTTTGAAGCTGTTGGGTTACACGTGAGGCTTCAGTTTGGCAACTTTCTCTTCCACTGTTGAATCTGCTGCATTTGATATTCGGGTTCGGGGTGAGTGGGAAAACGAAATTTGATCTGAACCCCGAGTTTGGATCAAGGGGGGCCGGGGTCGGATTTTTTTTTTTTTTTTGTTGAGAAAACTTAGGAAAAAATCATAATTTTCAGTAAAGTTACTTCCTTTAGCACTAATTAATGATATTAAGTTAATTATGAATAGATTCGAGTGTGTTGGAGGTGAATTCAAAAGGAAAAGCTACAATTGAGCAGTGAGTGGCCTACGAAATTGAGGTAAGTGTTTGGTCTAACTTTGACTTGAGGGAATAGGACTCCCCACTTGTTTGCTATGTGAATTGCATGGGCGTGGTGTATAGGTGAGGTGACGAGTATCTATGCACCATCCAATTGTCCTGTTAAACATGATTCATTTCTCGTTCCCAATTTAATTGATCTCGGTCTTAATTGTTCTTAGTTAATTATTATTTTCATGACTACATGGCCTTATTACTTTGTTGTTAAATATTATTTTGGTTATTTTGGAAGAGTATTGGTTGTTTATTTGATTCTCTTGGCGCATAGAAATGCTGAACAGTTTGACACTGCTTTTGAAAAAAAATATATATTCATGCTGGTTCTTTTGATTATTTATATTTGCTGTTGTTTAAAGCCCACATGCTATAATGTTTTCTATTTGAAAATTTTTAGTCAAAATTTGGTGTGACAAGGGTGGATAATTGGTGTGATAAGGGTGGGTAATTGGTGTGATGAGGGTGGATACTTGGTGTGATAATGGTGGATAATTGGTGTGGTAAGGGTGAATTATTGGTGTGATAAGGGTGGATAATTGATAGGGTTGCACGCCGCAACAAGACTATGAAAATGGGGAATAATGAAGTTTTTACTAATTTTTAAACTTTAAATGATTTGGAAATTCTTGTTTTACTCTACAGTTTTTCTATATTTAGCACATGTGATTATTTTAAAGTAAAGTTTGGAAACTTGGAGATTTGCTTGAGTATTGGATATAGCTGAGGCCTGGAAAAGGCGGTTGAGTTATTTTATTGTTATTGCAGTACTTGTTTATTTATTTGTTTAGATTTCTTTCTTGCTTTATGTGATATTGTTACAGCTTATATTGTTAAAGTCCCGCTGTAGCCTCGTCACTAGTTCGTCGAGGTTAGGCTCGGCACTTACTCAGTACATGGGGTCGGTTGTACTGATACTACACTCTGTGCTCTTTTGTACAGATCCAGGTACCGGTCATCAGTAGAGCTAGTTTGAGCAGCTTTCCTATTCATTTGGAGACACGAGGTACATTTGCCGGCGTTCGCAGATCTCGAGGGTCTTCTCTATATTACTTAGGTTACTGTTTTACTTGATTCGAAACAGTTACTCATTATTTCTTTTAGCCCATTATTTGTAGTATTCTTTAGTAGTTCGTGAATTGTGACACCAGACTCTGGGGTAATTCCAGATCTATTTATATAATTGGTTCGTGGTTCATTTTTAATTAATTGCTTAGTATTTATTTGTGGAAACCATTTACATTAGGTTTACTTTAAATTATTTATTCATGCTTAAGTAAACAATCAAAGGAAATTAATTAATTGGATTCTAACATTGGCTTGCCTAGCAAGTGTGGTGTTAGGCGCCATCACGATCCCTAAGGTTGGAAATTTGGATCGTGACAACTTCACATCCTCCACCTGTTATCAAATTTTACAAAGTACAAATCCAATCCATAACCACTTCAATCATTCTTGGATATGGAAACTAACCACTTTACCAAAAATCAAATACTTTTCATGGCTTTTTATTCATTATAAACTTCCCACTGCCTCGTTATTACATAGTAGGACTATTTCATCAAATGCAAGTTGTAAACATTCCCACGACTTTTCTAATTGGTTATAGCGCCAATGTATCTCTAAAAACTTAATCCATACAACCTCCCACATTCATCTGCCTTCCTTTATACTCACACCGGTAATTCTATGGCAATTATAACTCACCCGCAATCGCAATGTCTTCCAGAACACCAAACACCCTGTTGACCTCAAAGGTATAATTACCATCGCAACTCAAATTTTCAGGTACCTGAGCCTCTTCCCTAAAGTCTTATAGAGTGTTATGTCGTGGAGCAAAAGCACTTGCCTTCTTATTATAACCATCTTGATCATTTGCTCCACTCCTTCTTCAAGGAATTTTATCTTTGGAACCAATTAGTCTATTACGCTTTATGCATGTCATAAACTCTGTCCATCATGGACTATATTTTAGTTGGAGCATTAGCAGCTGAAATATGACATTTAGCTTTGGGTCAGCAAATGCCCCTGACAATATTTTGCAAATGAAATATCTCTTGAACTTTAAGTTCACATTTTCTTGTACGGGGATCTAGATGTACTCATAATAATTCATTCCACGTATCATTTTTTCAGTTGTCCATTTTCTCCCCCTAATGTTGGGATCACCAACACATTTCTCAACATTCTTTGGGAACCCATCTTTGTGCATTGTGGTGGGATAATTAAATCATATCGCACATCCATATTTCTAGATGGAAAGTATTTTGTTCCTGACCCTGAACCAATCGTGATGGGGAGAATTTATTATAACTTGTCTAGATGCGTACAAGTTCAGCTATATATTACATAATACAACTAATACCAAATTTCTTTTTGGTAATTTTGTTCTCATACCCAATAGTTTAGCTATAATTGGAGGCATACAATTTCTGCTAAACCAACTTGGATTTAAACAAGTATTATCAAGATAAATAATCATAATTTAAATTCTGGAATTGTGCTCTAATAATTTGAGCAATCAACCTTGCAAAATCCAAACTGCAAGTTGATAACAAACGCACATGTGACCATACAATAGATGCATCTATTAAATCATATAATAGTAACAGGTTCACATGGCAGGTGATTGGCATATATATATATATATATATATATATATATATATATATATACACACTGCATGGTTTTGAAGAATGACAAATGACAACACAGTTGAACCAGGTCCATCAGGGCAAACATAGTCAAGCAGACTAGATGGCACGAGAAGAGTCCATGCGCAGGAGATAACCATCATCTCAGAATTTAGGGGTTATCTCCTAAGCGAAAAGGTTGAAAATTGATAATGAGATGGACTTCGCATTCAGATAGGACAGAATCAAGATAAAGGAAGATCAAGGAAGTTGAGATAGACTCAAACTCTTCCACCAAGGAAGAGTTGCATCAAAACTGAACAACAACATCTCAACTACTGATTCTATAAATTGTTGAAGCATTCCTGCTGAATAAATTGTGCACAAACACAGAAGTGAAACAAGAATTGAAAGCAAAATAACCAAAGCAATTTTGCAAGCTGTTCATGTGAAGAATCCTTGTGCGACTCAAAAGCTACTTGAACCAGCTCAAAGAACCAGTTCTATCTGTTGTCTTTCGAGTCTAGTTTTTTGTAGTAGGTGATTACATATTGTATCTTTAAGCTTTATCTAGAAACAATTGTAATAGGTACACAGTGTTCAAGTTAGAGTTAACTTGAGGTTTGTCGCAATCAGCTAGAGGCTAGTTTGCCACAAAGGGATTAGAGTTATTCCTTAGGTTTACAAAAGAGTTTATTTTGTAAATGTTGTTTGGCTCGTTGACATAGTGAAGAGTTTGAGAAATTTATACTGGGAAGTAGGTCGTGGTTTTTTCACCTTTTGAGCCAGGTGTTTTCCACGTAAAATTGTTGTGTTCTTTTATTTCTGCAATTACTTTTCCGCGAACTGTAGAAGTTGGAACACCTAGAAGAACTTGGTTCTTCTATAGAGACTGCACTCGAAAATTGGACACCGTACAAATCACCCCCCTCTTGTGTGGTATTGACGTATAAAACATCAATTGGTATCAGAGCAAGTTATCCTTGAAAAGGCTAACACCTTGGGAAAAGATCAAAATGAGTGCACCACCTGGAAACTGGGAGGGACAATCAATTGCAAGGCCACCACTCTTTAATGGCCAGTATTACTCCTGGTGGAAGAACGTGATGAAGGATCACTTTATTGGAGAAGACTATGAACTCTAGGACATAGTCAGTGATGGTCTTTTAGCCACCATGAAGAAGACACCTGAAGGAGTAGATGTGTCACGAACCAAACTGGAGGATCATGACTAGCACCCGGGCCATACTTGCCGAGCACCAACGTACATTTTATCTAACCTTCTTATTATCTTTATGGGATAACGAGATCAATATAAATGGTAGATATGGATCATGAACATACATCACATTGGATGACAAGATTGCTAAGAAACTACATAAAAGGTACGAGCTACAACGCTG
>MDKH01148211.1:0-10548 GCA_005239495.1 Nicotiana undulata | reverse complement strand
GGCATATTATATGATATGTGCTTGATTGAGAGTCTTATTATTATTCTTACCAATTAAATTGTTTTATGAGAAAGAAACTTGTGTTTTTTTTGTTAAATTTTGTTACTTGGCCCTTGTAGGGGGATCGTTATCTTTATATACTGATGCTTCATGTCTACTTGCTTTCCATAAATGTTATTACTGTATAGATTCATTAAATCATATTATTGATGACGACCCTAGTGAGTAACACGTCTACCTCTAGTCACTACTTTTTCGAGTTTAGACGGGATACTCACTGGGTACATATTTGTTCATATGTACTCATGCTACACTTCTGTACTTAATTGTACAGGTTCTGAGGTTGTTGCACCTGGTCACCATTCGGGTGTTCGTCGCTGAGAGTACTATCGGGATTTGACTACACGATGAGCTGCTCTTCCTGGCGTTCTGCAACGGCACTGTGGAGCTTCTATTATTTTTGGGATATTTCTGTCTACCGCCTTTCAGACAGTTGTACATTTATTTTATCTATTTGTATATTCCACTAGTCGCTTGTGGGCTTGTGACACTAGGTCTTGGCACCCGTAGCTGATTCGCTAGTATTTTGCTAATTCCGTTTATGCTGGCCAATGATTTTGGGTTATTTTAAATCAACTTGCTTCATTTCCTCACTTTTAGTAAATGACTCCTTAAATTTAAAAACTGGGTAAGTGTTTGAATATCTCATTAGTTTAAGTAATTTCGTTAGTAACTAGTGTTGGCTTGGCTGACTACGGTGTTGGGCGCCATCACGACCTGAGTAGGAATTTGGGCCGTGACAAGTTTATTCTTATATGCATTTAACTGAAGTTGTTATTGCATGTTATATCTTTCATTGTCGAGTTTATTCTTCTACTAGTAAATTTATCTGCGCTTCGTACGGTCATAAATTGAAATGAGTTTTTTCTAGAAATCTAGTTGGGATAGAAGAGATAAATAATTTCTTTCATTTACATAGATAAATTAATTTCAGAGTTAGTTAAATCACAAATAAATATTTTCAGTAATATCCATAGTGCGATTCTATACTTCAAGCAACATACATATTGTTACAGCTGGTTATGAGGGCATTCCTCAAACCATATATGTAAAGCTGATATGTATTTCCAAATTAAATTAGCTCTTTTGTTTCTAAAAAGTGAAAAGGAAGTTTCAAGAAAATTTGTAATATTATTTTTCAGAAATAATATACATTCCTCTAATTTATATTTTATGTATAATTAAATTTAATTCTTTAAAATATTTTTGAAAGTTTCTGCTATTGGAAAAAGAAGGAAGAGGATATGTGAAATAAAAAAGAAAAGAAAGATAAGAAAATAAATATGCACCCATCATAGGCAAGCACAATTCCTTGATCGTTCTTATTTTTCTGTAATTTTTTTTTTACATTTTTTTTCTTGTTCTTCAATTGTTCCCTAGTTAATACTCAGTATGTATAACATTATATCCAGGGAAAAGTTCTTTATGGGGAGGAGATCGGAGGAGTATTTGGTCTAATAAGAACTATTAATAATTAACAAATAAATAAATACCGAATTCATTATATCAAGAACCGATACATTCTTAGAAGTATTAATAACACTGATTTAGTTTAATTTCTTCAAAATACTTAAAGTTGTAGTTTCACATCTAATGACCCTCTCATGTAATATAGGTATGAACAAATTAAGCATTACAGTAAAAACTTGGTCTACATGGATTTTCATAGTAGCAAGCTACTCTTTCGAAACCATTTATTTCTAAAAATTTACCAAGTTCCTCACAAAGTAACATACCTTTAAAAAGAAAAGTACTATCAGCTCCTATTATTTTTTTCCTTTTTCTTTTCTCTAATTAACTTTTTACAATTTCTAAAACCCACCCATTTAAATAGAGTTCCATGTAAAATTATGCTTGTTGGGTTTGGATTTTGATGTATATGCCCCAGGTGGCATTTGGTGTGGCTTGTTGGTCAGGTGCGTATTTATAAGTGTTACATGTTTCTTATATCATTAGCAGTGTTGTTGTGATGACCCAAAAGGTCATTCCGTGTAAATTTAGCTAAATTTGTGTTCCGAGGTCCTGAAAGCCTCCTTTTACCCCACCTCGATGTGCGTGCACATCCCGGACGCGTAGCCGGGAAGTCGTGATGTAGAAAGTTGATAAAATGAAGATTTTATAATATTTATTTGAATAAAGTTGACTTTGGTTAACATTTTTGGTAAACGCACCCGGACTCGTGATTTGACGGTCCCGGGAGGTCCGTAGGAAAATATAGGACTTGGGCGTATGCCCGGAATCGAATTCCGAGGTCCCGAGTCCGAGAAATGAATTTTTACAGAAAATTATTTTCTGAAAAATATAATGGCTTTTGAAAATGAGATTTGATGTGAAACCTGTGATATCGGGCCTGTATTATGGTTCCGGAGCCCAGAACAGGTTCAATATGTTTTATATGAGTTATCTGTGAAATTTGGTATGAAATGGACTTAGTTTGACGTGATTCAGACTAAAAATGGAAAAATTGAAAGTTATGAAGTTTTGAGAAAATTTTATAGATTTTGAGGCTTAATTCAGTGTTTATGATGTTATTTTGGTGTTTTGATTACTCGAATAAGTCCGTAGGATATTTTTGAGGTTGTGTGTATAGTTGGTTTTGAGCCCCGAGGGCTCGGGTGAGTTTCGGGTAGGTGTCGGAGTGCAAAAAGCCTTAGAAAATCTGGTGTAAATACTGTCATCTGGTGTTCAGGGATTTACCTTATGCGAACGCACTCAAAGGAGCGAGAACGCACAGGGTCATAGAGGTCAGGGTATTTTTAGTCAGTGCGAACGCACCCTTCAAGATGTGATCGCGCAGAGGGGGCCAGATTATACTATGCGAATGCGGAGGGCAAGTCGCGAACGCATAGCCTTAGCGGGGGGCTGGGTAGTGGCTAGCCTGTGCGAACGCACCCATGGTTGTGCGAACGCATAGGCTGGTGAAGTTAAGCCTGTGCGAACGCACCACCCAGGTCGCGAACGCACAGAGTATTTTTGCCCAGTCATTTCAAAGGTTCAAAAACAGAATTCGTACGGGATTTCACCCAAAATTCATAACCGTCTTCTTCTCCAAACCCCATAGAGGATTTTGAAGCAATTCTTCCACCATAAACTCTTAGGTAAGTGATCTTTAACTTGTTTCCTTCCATTTTTCTTAAACACTCACTAGATTTTAGGCCAAAAAACATGAACTTAAAGGTAGAAATTGGGATTTTGGGTAGAGTTAGGGATTTTCGAATATTTGGGAATTCAACCTCGTTTTGGGGTCAGATTTCAAAATAAATTGTATATTCGGGCTCGTGGGGGAATGGGTGATCGGGTTTTGGTCCGAACCTCGTGTTTGGACCAAGCGGGCCCGGGGTCGAATTTTGGAATTTTTGGAAGAATGTGGGAAAATCTATAATTAGGCTTTAGAATTGAATTGTTGAGTAATTATTGATGTTATTGAGTCAATTGTGTCTAGATACGATTGTTTCAGAGTCGGATTCGAGAGGAAAATCGATGCTAAAGGCTTGATTTGCATTCTTGGAGCCGAGGTAAGTGTTTGGCCTAACCTTAGCTTGAGGGAATAGGTATATAGTCTTATTTGCTATGTGATAATCCATGTCCAACGTATAGGTGAAGTGACAGGTACCTATATGTTGTGGTCGAGCATGCCCGTGAGTCGAACTTGATGATTTATATAGTCTTCTTTGATATTCTCCGTGTAATGAATTAATTGTCATTCTGGAAGTGATACATTGAGGGGATTTCATGATGTTTATTGATTATTCGTCCGGTTGAGGATCATTTGTTAAAATTATAACTCTAAGTGAGATTGGTTATAACCGAGTCCCTTGCCGGGACGGTAGAATACTTGTTGATATTTCGTGTACATTAGAGGTTTCTTATTATTGTCTTTCTTGTCAATTGTTGCTTTTACATATGTTATGCACGAGGGGACATTCTGTGCTGAGTGATTGTGAGGTTATGCACGAGGGGACATTCCGTGCCGAGTGATTGTGAGGTTATGCACGAGGGGACATTCCGTGCCGAGTGATTATTATTTAAGCACGAGGGGACATTCCGTGCCGAGTGATTATTATTTAAGCACGAGGGGATATTCCGTGCCGAGTGATTGTGAGGTTATAGCACGAGGGGACATGCCGTGCCGTTTCTATTTATTTACTTGTTCAGAGTTGTACTTCCTGCTGTTATTTTTACATTTCAACTGTTATCTTGTTCTGTTGTTTCAGATAGTTGGTGCTCTTCATCCCCAGCATGTTATCCCCCGTTGTTGTATTTTCTTGCTTATTTCCCTTTATTCTATTGAATTGCACAGGTGTTATTTGTTGTCGTGTCCTAGCCTAGTCACTACTTCGCCGAGGTTAGACTCGACACTTACTGTACATGGGGTCGGTTATACTGGTGCTACACCTGCACTTCTTTATGTTGTGCAGATTACAGTGCTGGACCCAGTGGACACTGATAGAGGGAGTATCTATCAGTCCACACAGGAGACACCGAGGTAGTCCCGCAGACGTTCGTGGGCCTTAGCGTCACCATCTATCTTTTCCTTTCTGTCTCATTTGAATTTTCAGCCAGTTGTACTTGTTCATTCCAGACTCTTGTTGTAGAAATCTTAGACTGTCCGTGAGATTTGTGACACCAGTTCTTGGGGTTTATGTACGGAAATTTTGTAATATTTGTTACATTAAGTTGATAAACTCGTAGCTTCCGCATTCTTATTTAATTGTTCATGCTTATTGTTTTCCTTTTAGATGTCAAAATAAAGGAAATAGTAAATTTAACCCAAAGCATTGGCTTGTCTAGCGGGTACAACGTTAGACGCCATCACGGCCTGAAGGTGGTATTTCGGGTCGTGACAAGTTGGTATCAGAGCACTAGGTTGCTTATTTCTCACAATTCACGGACAAACTTGGTAGAGTCTGAGGGATCGGTACGGAGATGTCTGTACTTATCCCCCAGAGGCTTCAAAGTTAGGAATAACTTCACTTTTTCTTCTTCTCTGTCGAGCGATTTGAATTCTAAATGCTAATTGAGTTTCTATTCTATTCTCTCGCAGATCGCGAGAACGCGTGCTTCCTTATCTACCGATCAGCAACCCGATCCTCCTATTGCAGCTTCTACGAGGAGCCGAGGACGAGGCCGAGGCCGTGCTAGAGGCCGAAGCAGGGGCAGGGCTCAACCCAGAGTAGCAGCCCCAGTAGAGGACCCACCGGTAGACTTTGCCCGTGAGGTTCCTGCTCAAACGGTTCCATTTGGACCAGCTCAGGTCCCAGAGGGGTTCATTGCCACCCCGGTTCTTCAGGCCGCTCTTGTCCGCTTAGTGGGACTTATGGAGAGCGTGGCTCAGGCCGGTCTTCTTCCTACTACACCAGCCGTCTCGCAGGCTGGGGGAAGCCCCAGACTCCTGCTACTCGCACACCAAAGCAGCTAGCTCCTCAGTTCCAGACTCCGACACCTCAGACAGTCGGAGTAGCTCAACAGGGTATTGTAGCACCGACAATTGAGGGAGCAACTATGTCAGCAGATGCCCTATGGAGATTGGATCGGTTCACCAAGCTATTTCCTACTACTTTTACTTGTGCACCATCAGAGGATCCCTAGAATTACTTGGACAATTGTTATGAGGTTCTTCGGAACATGGGCATCGTAGAGTCCAATGGAGTCGATTTTGCTACTTTTCGTCTTTCTTTGTACCGCCAAGACTTGGTGGAGATACTATTGCTTGACCAGACCAGCTGGTCTGCACCTTTGACTTGGGCTCAGTTCTCCGAGTTGTTCTTGGGGAAGTTTCTTCTAGTTACCTAGAGGGAGGATCTTCGGAGGCAGTTTGAGCGTCTTTAGCAGGGATCTATGACTATTACACAGTATGAGACCAGGTTCATCACTCTGGCCGGACATGCTATCATGATACTCTCCACTGATCGTGAGAGGGTGAGGAGGTTTATCGAGGGTCTAGCTCAGCCTATCAGACTTCAAATGGCCAGGGAGACAGATACTGATATCTCTTTTCAGGATGCGGCCGATGTGGCAAGGCATATTGAGAAGGTATTATCACAGGGCGGCGGTCAGGGGTCTGACAAGAGACCTCGTCATTTTGGCCGGTTCAATGTGCCTCATCTGGAGGCAGAGATTCCTTTGGCAGAGGGCATCCTCCTAGGCCTTACCAGTCGGCACTTCAGGTATCCCGCAATGCACCATCAACTCCCATCAGTGCACCACTGATTCAGAGCTTTCAGGGTGGTCATTCTGGTCATTAGGGACAGTTCCAGGGGTAGTATTCTCAGCATCCGAGGTTTTGCTTCACTTGCGGTGGTACGGGGCATATTTCCAAATTCTGCCCTCGAGATTTTGGTAGTCCTCAGTATCAGGGTTCCCGTGCCATGGTTCCCGCATCAGGTGCACCCCCGCCCCCTCAGCCAGCTAGGGGTGGTGGTCGTGGTTCCAGAGGTGGAGGTCAGACTCATAGAGGTGGAGGACAGGCCACGAGAAGTAGAGGTCAGCCCGCAGTAGGTCGGCCCAAAGATGTTCAGGTTGGAGGGGCTCCACCACGATGCTATGCTATTCCTGCCAGGCCTGAGGCTGAGTCCTCTGATGCAGTTATTACAAGTACGGTTTCAGTTTGCAACCGAGTTGCTTCGGTTTTATTTGATCCTGGGTCTACATTCTCCTATGTGTCTTCATATTTTTCCCCTTATCTGAGTATGCCCCGTGATTCTCTGAGTACTTCTGTATATGTGTGTACATCGGTGGGTAGATCGAATCTACTGTTCATGCTTAGTGGTTATTGGTGTCCTGAAGACTCAGGTAGATCTTTTGCTTCTTGATATGGTTGACTTTGATGTTATTTTGGGGATGGATTGGCTATCTCCCTATCATGCTATTCTGGACTGTCATGCCAAGACTGTGACCTTGGCCTTGCCAGGAGTACCTCGCTTGGAGTGGAGAGGGACTCCTAGTCATTCTTCCGGTAGAGTTATTTCATATATGAAGGCTAGATGCATGGTCGAGAAGGGTTGTTTGGCCTATTTGGCCTATGTTCGTGATTCTAGTGAGTTTCGTCTATGGAGTATGTGCCCGTGGTTCGTGAGTTTCCAGAAGTATTCCCTGCTGACCTGTCGGGTATGCCACCCGACAGGGATATTAATTTTTGCATTGAGTTAGCTCCGTGCACTCAGCCCATCTCTACTCTACCGTATCATATGGCCCCGCCAGAGTTGAAGGATCAGCTGCAGGATTTGTTGGATAAAGGCTTCGTTAGGCCTAGTGTCTTTCCTTGGAGTGCCCCAGTGTTGTTTGTCAAGAAGAAAGACGGCTCGATGAGGATGTGTATTGACTACCGGCAGTTGAACAAGGTTACTATTAAGAATAAGTATCCTTTGCCGAGGATTAATGATCTATTTGACCAGCTTTAGGGTGCTACAGTGTTTTCCAAGATAGATTTGGGATCTGGTTACCATCAACTGAGGATTAGGGCATCTGATGTCCCTAAGACAACCTTTCGCACTCGGTATGGCCATTATGAGTTCTTGGTAATGTCATTTGGATTTACAAATGCCCCCGTTGCTTTCATGGAGTTGATTAACCGAGTGTTCAGGCCCTATTTGGACCCGTTGGTTATAGTCTTCATTGATGATATTTTGATTTACTCCCGTAGCCGAGAGGAGCATGAGAAGCACCTTCGAGTCATCCTCCAGACTCTGAGGGATAGTCAGTTGTATGCCAAATTATCCAAGTATGAGTTCTGATTGAGTTCGGTAGCATTTTTGGGTCATGTGGTGTCGGCAGAGGGTATTCAGGTGGACCCCAAGAAGATTTCAGCAGTCAAAGATTGGCCTAGGCCCACTTCAGCTACAGATATTCGGAGTTTCTTGGGCTTAGCAGGTTATTATTGCCGATTTGTGGAGGGTTTTTCATCTTTTGCGGCCCCGATGACCAAGTTGACTCAGAAGGGTGCCCAGTTCGGGTGGTCTGATGAGTGTGAGGCGAGCTTTCAGAAGCTCAAGACAGCCTTGACCACGACACCGGTGTTAGTTTTGCCCATAGGTTCAGGGCCATATACCGTGTATTGTGATGCTTCACGGGTTGGACTTGGTGCAATATCGATGCATGATGGCAAGGTTATAGCTTATGCTTCATGTTAGCTGAAGGTACATGAGAAGAACTACCCAGTTTATGATTTGGAGTTAGCAACTACTGTTCATGCGTTGAAGATTTTGAGGCATTATCTGTATGGGGTTCCATGTGAGGTGTTTACGGATCATAAGAGGTCGCAATATCTGTTCAAGCAGAAAGAGTTGAATATGAGGCAGAGGAGATGGTTAGAGTTGTTGAAGGATTATGACATTACCATCTTATATCATCCGGGGAAGGCCAATGTGGTGGCCTATGCTTTGAGCCGGAAGTCAGCCAGCATGGGTAGTCTTGCCTATCTATCAGTCGGAGAGCGACCGCTTGCTTTGGATGTTCAGGCTTTGGCCAACCGGTTTATGAGATTGGAGGTTTCTAAGACTGGCAGTGTTTTGGCCCATACTATGGCTCGTTCCTTATTGTATGATCGTATTTGGGCCAGGCAGTATGATGATCGTCATTAATGTGTTCTTAGAGATACGGTCCGGCACGGAGGTGCCAAGCAGGTCACAATTGATGATGAGGGAGTTCTGAGGATGCAGGGTCGTATTTGTGTACCTGATGTTGATAGTATTCGTGAGTTGATATTGCAGGAGGCCCATAGTTCCCGGTATTCCATTCATCCGGGCACCGCAAAGATGTACCAGGATTTGCGGCAGCATTATTGGTGGCGGAGGATGAAGAAGGATATTGTAGCCTATGTAGCTCGGTGCTTGAACTATCAGCAGGTTAAGTGCGAGCACCAGAGACCCGGTGGTTTGATGCAGCAGATTGAGCTTCCCGAGTGGAAGTGGGATCGTATCACTATGGATTTCGTAGTTGGGCTCTCATGGACTCAGAGGATGTTTGATGCGGTGTGGGTCATTGTGGATAGGCTGACCAAGTCATCGCACTTCATTCCTGTATCAGTTTCGTATTCTTCAGAGAAGTTTGCAACGATCTATATGAGGGAGATTGTTCGATTGCATGGTGTGCCCGTGTCCATTATATCTGACCGAGGTACTCAGGTTACCTCACATTTCTGGAGAGTATTTCAGCGTGAGTTGGGCACACGGGTTGATTTGAGTACAACGTTTCATCCTCAAACGGATGGACATTCCGAGCGTACTATTCAGATTTTGGAAGATATGTTGCGGGCATGTGTTATTGACTTCGGAGGTTCATGAGACCAGTTCTTGCCTTTAGCTAAGTTTGCCTACAACAACAGCTATCAGTCGAGCATTCACATGGCTCCGTATGAGGCGTTGTATGGTAGGCGGTGTCGGTCGCCAGTTGGGTGGTTCGAGCCGAGAGAGTCTAGATTGTTGGGTTCTGAGTTAGTCCAGGATGCCCTGTACAAGATGAAGGTCATTCAGGATAGACTTCGTACAACTCAATCTAGGCAGAAGAGATATGCGGATCACAGAGTTCGAGATTTGGCATTTATGATAGGAGACCGGGTATTTCTTCGGGTGTCACCCATGAAGGACGTGATGAGGTTCGGAAAGAAGGGCAAGTTAAGCCCTAGGTACATTGGTCCATTTGAGATTCTGGATAAGGTAGGAGAGGTGGCCTATAGACTTGCCTTTCCATCGAGTTTATCAGCTGTGCATCCTGTGTTTCACGCATCTATGCTTCGGAGGTATATTGCGGATCCATCTCATGTACTTGACTTCAGTGGTGTCCAGTTGGACAAGGATTTGTCTTATGAGGAGGAGCCAATAGCCATTTTAGCTCGGCAGGTTCGTCAGTTGAGATCGAAGAGTTATCCTTCGGTTCGTGTTCAGTGGAAAGGTCAGCCTGTTAAGGCAGCTACCTGGGAGTCTGAGTCCGATATGCGGAGCCGATATCCCCATCTTTTCCCCGATTCAGGTACCTTTCTATGTCCGTTCGAGGATGAACGTTTATTATAGAGGTGGAGATTCTGATGACCCAAAAGGTCATCCCGTGTAAATTTAGCTAAATCTGTGTTTCGAGACCCTGAAAGCCTCCTTTTACCCCACCTCGATGTGCGTGCACAGTCCGGGCACGTAGTCGGGAAGCCGTGACGTAGAAAATTGATAAAATGAAGATTTTATAATAATTATTTGAATAAAGTTGACTTTGGTCGACATTTTTGGTAAACGCACCCGGACCCGGGTCCGTAGGAAAATATGGGACTTGGGTGTATGCCCGGAATCTAATTCCGAGGTTCTGAGTCCGAGAAATGAATTTTTAAAGAAAATTGTTTTCTGAAAAATATAAAGGCTTTTGAAAATGAGATTTGATGTGAAACCTCTGATATCGGGCCCGTATTATGGTTCCGGAGCCCGGAACAGGTTCAATATGTTGTATATGAGTTATCTGTGAAATTTGGTAAGAAACAGACTTAGTTTGACGTGATTCGGACTAAAA
>ML254248.1:0-54670 GCA_005239495.1 Nicotiana undulata | reverse complement strand
ACAAAGTTAGTGAAAAACTTCCTTCCCATATTCTCCTCCCTAAGGATTTGAATATGGAGAATGATTTTGGGTTGTTCTTCGAAGCCAATGTTTTTTGTTGATAAAAGCCTGCTTTCCTATATGTTCCACCTCCTCATTCCATATCCACATATTACACTCCATGCACCAGCATTGATTATTCTTGCACCAACTGAGCTTCCTGTGATTTAACCAACTGAATCCTCTTATTTTGCAACACTTTTCCTCTGGTTTTTCCTTCATATGAGCCACCTTTGTTTATCTCCTTTAATTTCCTACTATAATAATATGCTTCAAACTTTTCCTGGCTTCCTGTATCCCTCAAAATCACCCTTCATTCTTCTGAACACCCAATCCCACACTACCCAATTCTATTAGGTATTCTGGACAGTTCTTTCATTTTCCTTGTTCAGTGAATTCTCATTGCTTACCATTGAGGTGTTACTGTGTGTTCGATTAAGGCCCACTGATAATTCATAAACTCCGACTTGGTTAACCAAACACGATAGTAATCCAACAAATTGTTAAACCTTCTACCTCCTGTACCTATGTCTATCCCCCGACCCCCAAATGGATTGAGTACTAGGTAATAATACCACCAAATGAGGGATATTCAAAGAATAGAACATAGTGACAGTACCTTCACCTACAAAAAACACTTCTAAAGAAGAAAGAAAAATATTTTTTTTTTGTATTTCTGTTTTTTTTTGTTGAATTTTGGGAAAAGACTTCTAAAAAAAAGGGTAGAAAATATTTTTCGGATTTTGATTTAATTTTTTTTTTGAATGAAAAAATATTTTTGGGTTCTAAAACTTTTTTTTAATCTTTTATTTGTTTGGAATTTCCTAAAAAAAATTACTCCTAATGAAGGAATTAAAGGAAAATATTTTTTGAAGATTTTTTATTGGGGGCCGGAACCGATGAGGTTTTCCTACGTATCTCATATCTGGTGAGAATCAGACCCGCGTAGTTCTGTCAGTTTTGACGGAACCGGGGAAACAAGACTTTTGAGAACATTCAATTGTTTTCTTTCTTATTTATAGACAAAGTTTCATATTTGGAATACCTACCTCTCACTCTTTGTTTTTTTCTTTTTGATTTTTTTTTCTTTTTTCTTTCCTATTTTAGAAGCTGGTCAACATGCATGCCGAAACAAACTAATGCACATATAGCAGGCAAGATGCATCAGGATGGTCCTTTATTTCAGGTTCATCTGTCCTAGACGGACCCAACCCCTTTGTTGAGTCCCCTAAGTCAAATGCACGTGATGCAAACAACGCACTTACTAGGGATCCGGCACGAGGTTATGTTATTCTAAGTTCAAATCCTGGGGTTTTGTTCTAGACCAGGATTACCCGAGCAGACAGCTCGAGCCGAGGTCGGGGCAGTGTACCGGGAATACAGAAGCTTCACCGACTTTGCAACTTGTCCGTACCTCGTTCTAAAATTTGGATGACTCTAACAGAAAAGAAGTCTCACGAAGTGCACACTTCCCAGATGATTTAGAAGACTCAGAGAGAAGAAGGGTTTTGACACATTTTTTATGCAATTCAGATAAATATCAAAGCGGTAAATGCGATAATTAGCGCATTAGGTTTAAACACGTAAAATCAGATAATGAAAGTAAAAATATAACAATTATTCTAAGCTCGAATTCTTGAACCCTGAACCAGAGATTCTGATTTCTTCCCCAGTGGAGTCGCCAGAGCTGTCACACCTCCTTTTTCACCACCCTTGGATTAATGAAGGGTAGTAAGGGAGTTTTTCCATTTTAAGTGACATTATTCGGTTTTGGGAATTATTATTATTTCAGAGTCGCCACCCAGATTTTTGACGATGCTCCGGGACACCGATTTTATTAAAAATCCCAAACCGAGGAATTTTGACTCCGTTTTGATTTGTCTGCGACCAGAAATCCGAGTAAGGAATTATGTTAACCCGGGAGAAGGTGTTAGGCATTCCCGAGTTTCGTGGTTCTAGCACGGTCGCTTAACTATAATTATTTGGCCTAAATTATCTGATTGTTAACGTGTTTTAACTTATTGTGCGCTTAGCCTTTTAACTTTTAACCATTTTTAGTGTTTATGGATTTATCTTGAAACAAGTCACGATGGCGTGCACTTGTTTGTTTTTGGACACGTTGCAAACCGCGTCGCATGAAATGCACCCGCGATTACCACGTGAGATATTATTATTGTTCGGAGTTAGAGTCGGGGGAATGAGATGCACACCCGAATGGAGATTACGTATCATGACTATGCCACAAGAGCCGTACCCATAGCCACGATAATTTATTATTAATCATGCTTAAAATAAACTACGGTGTTTATGATTTATTCTCCTAAGCTACTTTGAGATTAATAGCGTACGTTCCAATATTGTGGAATTTTGTTGTGGGGGGAGTATGAGATTTGTTACTCAAAAATTGTTCATTGATATACAACTTAAAATATTTGAGTTATACCATCATCTGAAATGACCCAAAGTACAACAAAATATTGACACCCCAAATCCATGAAATGACTCAGCATATATTTATCCTAACAACATAGGCTTAACGTGAAACCCAAATTAACGAGGGCACACCAATTCAACATGGAATTTTTATCAAAACAAGAATAAGCGAACAATTATGAATTACTCAAAAATCACATGATACATACTGTCAACACCATTCAATTATAAACTAAGTATATATAACCTAAAACTAAGAAATTCCACCACAAATAACATTTCCAATAAGTAACATAGTTCATGCTATTCTCATTTCAGTTAACGAAAGATGCAATATAAAACTTTTAGGAAAAGATGACGAGTACTCATCACAAAGCAAAAACTATTAACAGAAAATCTTCATACTAAAGTAGTCAAGAAGTAATAGAACTCCTGACTCACTTCTAGCTAATGAAAGGACCTTTAGTTTCATCCCTTGAGTGCTAACACCATGACAAAGATAAATCTAGCACTAGAAAGGTACAATTAATAATAAATTCATAGGCCGCACCATCAGAATACTTTTGTGTTGATGAGGGAAAAGATAGCAGCAATAACCCAAGATTTTGTGTGTTACCGAACATGAAATCTAGAGGATAATAAACTTTACATTAGCGGAAAATTTCTTTGCTGAATGATTGTAAAATCAGAAAATGGTGTAGGGAATTTTCTTTGTGTATTTATTCCAAGTCATTTGCCACGATCAAATATGAACATCTACTGTAACAATCAAATCTATAGTACCGCATAAAAAAACACCATCCAAAGTCCAAACTATACCCAACAAATTTCTTAAGGAAAAAAGAACAACAGAGAAAATTAAGAAGAAACCAAAATGATTTTTTTTTCTTTGAAATTTTTGAAGTGATGAAGTTGCCTAATAAAGATACTGGAATGGATTACTTCAGTGTATTATAAACAACAGAAAACCCGCCACAATCAGAAAAATGAAAAGGAAATAAAAGAGACCACTCTATCATTTTCGACATTTCGAATACAAACAAACATTTCTGTACATAACGAAATCACAAGTATTGCTTAAAATTTAAATGCAACATTGAAATGGAAAATAAATGATAGAAAAATCACTTGAAAAAATCGGTCATATATTTCTCAAAATCTTGAGTCATTAACGCATAAGACAAAGAAATTTCCAAAACTTACCCCGGAAAAGCTAGAATAAACCAAATGGAGGCCGAAACAAATTCGAACGGAGCTCAGCAATTCCAGAAAAGATAGCCAAATCAGTGGAAATCGAACGACTAATCCATGGCTCTTTAACAGCTTCCAGAGGCACAGAAATAAAGAAATCGAGCTTTGAAATCTGTCCTTCCTCAAATCTCCATTGAAAATTCATGTTTTTCTTTCCATTTTTAGCTTTTGATTCTTGAATCTGATTTGTTTTTTCCCCCACAGTTGCTACTAAATGGCCATGGCGTGTGTGGAGGAGATGAGATTCGTTTTGGGTTCTCGAAGAAATACTATGTTAGGAGGGAGCAAAAGAGGCGTGTAATTTTGAGATATGGGTCTCTGATCTGTGTATTAGGGATGAGAGGGTGAGGAAGAAGGGAAAAAATGGGGAAACGACGCTCCTCCTAGAGATTAGGTCTCCTTATTTTTAGGTCTAGGTTATGTTTTAATAGGGGAGGAAACGGTTCGGGTAGGCGGGTCGCGGGTTCTGGACCGGTGGGTTTGGGGCGGAATTTGGGGTACTGGGCCACTGATTTTGGCCCAATTTGGACACCCCTCTTTTCTCATTCTTTTAGCCACTTTAGGCTCAAATTTTAATTTTAATCCCATTTTTGGCTAGCCTATTTATTTATTTCATCTAATGATGGACTAATGCAACTAACTAATTAATTAACCTATAAATGCAATTTTTGATTTTTTAGGATGCATTTAACAATGTAATTAAATCCTAGAAATGGAGTTTAAAATCTAACATGCTATGAAATTAAAATTCGAATAATTTTTTATGATTTTTCTATAATTTAAAATATTAAACATGCATGACATGCAACTAAATAATGAAAAATTCCTAAAATTTATTAAAAATTACTTTTTGATTATTTTTAGGAGTAATTTCCATTCGAGGCAAAAATTGGGTGTTCACAATATACCCTCATCTTCTCCAACCCCATCTCTTCCACCTCCCATCTCTTCCTCCATGGACCACCCGAAAAACTAGAACACACAATTCAACCCAAATTAGGATCCCAAGTGATTTAATCCCAGAAAGAAATAAAAATATCAAAAGGCAATAAGCCATGGCTCACACCATCGTATCATCACCACAACAAGGCCATTGTTAAAAAATAATGCAACAATGGCAACGTTAGATCGAAAATAGATAAAGAACAGCCTTCTCTGTACAACTGCTTGGGTATCATATCTACATCAACAAATACATAAAATATTTATTTTCATTTATAGCTCTCTTCCAAAATTTTGTTTGTCATTCCCATGGCTACTATCGTCACTACCAACTTTCAGCATAAAAAATTCAGCCCCCTCTTCAACATGCGAAGCTAAGAACCCTAAATCTGAGATAGATAATCGCAAAATTAAAGGAAAAACAGATGCACGTGATAGATATAGCCGAAATTACTCACAAGTAAAAAAATCTATATTAATTGAAAAATTTGCGATAGATGACAAAATTTTATTAAATGTGAATGAAATAAAATATATAAAAAAGGAGGTTAGATAAGGAAATAGATTGGATGCTTGAGATTAATGAAAAATATGTATATTTAAGAGGAAATCAGAAATAATGATTTGAGAAAGAAAAAGAAAGAAGGGATTTCGGGGTGGGGGGAGGATGTGTTAGCTGGTGGAAGAGAGAGATAAAGGAAAGGTAGGGAAGATGAGGGAATTGCTGACACGTGGCATTAAATAAATAATTAGACAATATTTTTATTAGTAGACGCGCTTCTATCGTTGTGTTTTACACATGCAGAGTCCTAGGCAAAGGAGGTGTGTCTTAGGCACAAATTTAAAATGTTGTGTGTGTAATATTATTTTCGCCCACAGAAAGTGCGTAACAGGGATTTGGTCCATTGTTCAGGTGCCAACTTATGTATTTTGCCTTCTAGTAATAATGGTGTTGATGTTATTACATGGCATGCAAGATTAGGTCACATAGGGAAGGATCAAATGAATAGATTGTCTAAGGAAGGACATTCAGGTTCTTTCTCTAAAATTGAAATGGTAACTTGTGAAAATTTTCTACCGGAAAGATTACACATAAACTATTTGGAAAGGCTAAGAGATCTGATTTCCATTGCAATTAATCCATTCTAATATTTGTGGTCCAATGAATGTGAGGGCTAGGTCTGGTGCTTTATATTTCATTACATTTATTGATGATTTCACACGCTTTGGTTATGTCTATTTGATTTCTCATAAATCTGAAGCAATAGAATGCTTTAAGAAATATTTAAATGAAGTTGGGAACCATTTAGATAAAATGATCAATACCTTAAGAACCGATGGAGGGCGTGAATATCTATCAAATCAATTTTAAAAATTGTGTAATGAAAATGGCATCACCAGATAGTTAACTATTCCATGCACACCTCAACAAAATGGGGTAGCATAAAGGAGGAATAGAACATTACTGGACATGATAAGGTCCATGATGGCGCATGCAAATATACATATCTACTTTTGGGGAGATGCATTATTGATTGCAACCTACATATTGAATAAAGTTCCTTCTAAATCAGTTTCTTCCACTCCTTATGAGCTATGGACTAGTCATAAACCAAACTTAAAGAATTTACGACCTTGGGATTGTGCTGCATATGTAAAAGATTCTTTTAGGAAGTTTGATAAATTAGGTACAAAAGGCAAGAAATGTATCTGTATAAGATATTCAGAATACTCCAAAGGGTATGTGTTCATTGGTGAATTAGAAGATGGAAGTGTTACTGAGATTGAATCACGAGATGTCACATTTCTGGAAAATGATTTTCCAAAGAAAGGTGAGGTAAAGAATGAAGAGCCTCTTTATGAAATATTGAACTCAGATAGTCAGCAAGTATCATCTGACACAGTTGACAATCAAATTGATCAAGATCTTATTCTTTATCCGAGTGGGAGTGGGAACTATCAATCCCAAAATCCTTCTGACGAACCTGAATTTCAACTATGAAAGAGTGGCAGGAAAAATATACCCAAACGTACTTATGAAATTGAAGATTATGTTTTCTTGGTATCTCCCACAGAAATGGATGAGCCAAAGTATGTGAATGAGGCTTTATCGAGCCTTGGAAAAGATGGTTGGATGAAAGCAATGAAAGAAAAATTAAAGTCCATGAAAACCAACAAAGTCTAGGATCTAGTTGACCTTTTGCCTGGGCGTAGAGCTATTAGGAACAAATGGGTTCTCAAAGTTAAACGCAAAGCGGATGGGTCAATACAAATATACAAGGCACGATTGGTGGCAAAAGGATTTACTCAAGAAGCTGGAATAGATTATGAGAAAACATTTTCACTAGTTGTGAAATTTACCTCAATTCGCTTACTTTTGGCTAGTGTTGCATGTTTGGATTTGGAATTATATCAAATGGACGTGAAGACAACTTTTCTCAATGGAGAACTAACCGAATAAATCTACACGGAACAACTTGTAGGCTTCATCATTAAAGGCCAAGAAAAGATGGTTTGTAAATTGAAAAGATTTATATATGGTCTGAAGCAATCTTCAAGGCAATGGTATTTGAGATTTCACAAAGAGGTGACCTCGTATGATTTCACCATTATCAATGAAGACCATTCATTTATGTGAAGAAGTTCAATGGGATGTTTGTAATTCTTTCTCTTTATGTGGACGATATTTTATTAGCCGGAAATAATTTAGAGTATTTGAAAACTATCAAGTCATGGCTTTCAAAGTCATTTGACATGAAAAATATGGGTGAAACAGACTATATCCTTGGAGTTAAGATCCAAAGACACCATTCCAAAAAGTTATTGAGTCTATCTCAAAAACTTATATAAAGAAAATTTTGGAGCGTTTTTGCAGGAATAGTTGAAAATCCATGGATACTCCTATAGAGAGAGGTGAAACTTTAAGCCTTGAAATGTTTCCCAAGACTGAAAATGAAAAAAGAGACATGTCTCGAGTTCCATATTCAAGTGTTGCCGGGAGCTTGATGTACACTATGATGTGTACTCGCCCAAATATTTGTTATGCCGTAGGTCTGATTAGCAGGTATCAATCCAATCCTGGAAGATATCAATGGAAAGTTGTGAAGAGAATTTCAGATACCTGAAGGGAACTGCAGATTATTCACTATGTTATAGTGGAAATGATTTATACTTGAGAGGATTGTAACGACCCGACCGATTGTTTTGTAAATTAAAGTCTTGTTCGGCAGCATAAGGTTTTGAACATATCTGTATTATATGTTATGACTTGCATGCATGTTCGAGTTCAGTTACCGGATGATTCAGAGTCAATTTGAAAGAAGGATTCTAGTTTTGGAAGCTTAATCGATAAGAGTTGATCGGAATTTGACTTTTGTGTAAACGACTCTAAAATAGTGTTTTGATGATTCCAATAATTTCGTATGGTAATTTTGGACTTATGCGTGCGTCCTTATTTTGATTTGGAAGTCCGTAGGATAATTTGAAGTATTTTTGGCGAAAATTGTAAAATTAAAGTTTTGGAAGGTTAAAAGGTTTGATCGGGAGTTGACTTTGATGATATAGAGATCGTATTGCGATTACGAGAGTTGAATTAACTCTGTTGTGTCATTTGGGACTTGCATGCAAAATCTGACGCCATTCCGGGTTGATTTGATATGTTTTAGCACGAGTTTTGGAAATTGGAATATTTGAAAGTTCATAAGTTCGATTTGAGGTGTGATCCATAATTTAGATGTTATTTGATGTGATTTGACGTCTTGGGTAGGTCCTTTTTGTATTACGGGATTTGTTGGTATGTTCGGACGAGGTCTCGAGTGGCTTGGGTGAGTTTAAGATAGGTTTAGGTTTTGTTGCGCTTGTTTTTGATGCTTCGA
Source organism: Nicotiana undulata (assembly GCA_005239495.1). Taxonomy (NCBI): domain Eukaryota; kingdom Viridiplantae; phylum Streptophyta; class Magnoliopsida; order Solanales; family Solanaceae; genus Nicotiana; species Nicotiana undulata. The sequence goes on along the minus strand of ML254248.1, from coordinate 46,130 downwards.
CGTCGTTTCTTCAAGCATATTTGGTACCACATTAATCTAACAAGCTCCAAATTCAATATTTATTGAACCATTAGATTCGTATCATAATTACGGAGCCATAGAAAAAATAATCGTCGAATTTGGACATCGTATGAGCGACTTATGCTCATTTCCGTGTCAGGGATACTGCTAGTTTCTGGGGTGGTCGCAATTGCGAACATTTCTATAGCAATTGTGATGCCTAGTTCGCAATTGCGAACATTTTGTTGCAAATGCGACCTTTTCCAGCCCTGTTCTTCTTTGCTATTGCGAAGGCTTCTTCTCTTATGCGAGGGTACGCAATTGCGAACCAGGGATCGCAAATGCGACATCTGCAGCTTGTTTTCAGCTGTGTGATTCCGTTTGTTTTCCTTTTATGTGATATTTTGGAACCCTAGGTCCGAGAGTGTACAATTTTAAGAGAGGAATTTTTTCTACAATCGTTGGGTAAGTGCCATTGTTCAATTTCTAAGTATACTTCATGATTTTATTTGAGTTTTAACATCAAAATGATGAGATTCGAAGTGAAAAATTGGGAAATTTGTAAAAAATTTCAAAAATGAATAATGAGGATTTGGAGGGCGATTCGTTATCGGAATTTTATAATTTTGGTATGCTTGTACTCGTATCGAAATGTATGTTCAGTTTTTGTAAATTTTATCTGGTTTCGAGAAGCAGGCCCGAGGGGGTTGACTTTTTAGTTTTTGTTAAAGATCGAAGCTTTATTATCCAGAATTATTTTCTATAAGTTTTATTTATGGGTTGAAGTTATTTTGGTTAGATTTGAGCCGCCCGGAGGTTGTTTCACTCGAGAAGTTCATTTTCGAGTAAAAATCTAGCTTCTTTGAGGTAAGTATCTTGCCTAACTTTGTGTGGAGGAAACTACTCTTTGAATTTGAGTCTTTAATGCTAATTGCGTCATGTGAAGTCCGTGTACGTGAGGTGATGAGCATGTGCTCGGGCTTATTTTTGGAAAGTTGACCTTTTAGGGCTCTTAGGTTATTATGTTTATTAGATATGAAATTGTTTTGTTATGTTAAGTTCCTCATTTACTAGTTTCACCTCTTCGTGTATTTATTGAAATTAATTGCTTCATGTTCCACTTTTATTGCTATTTGTCTCCTGTTTGCCTTAACTGAAGATGTTGCCTCTTCGATTGCCATGCCATCGTTTCCAAATTGCTTATCTTTATTTGAAATTATTATTATCTCTTCTGTAATTGTATATCCTTAATTGAGGCCATGATTATGCTTTCCATTGCTTATTCTTAATTTTAATTGTTGTGCCTCTTTCGTGAGTGCTAAATCCTAACTGAACTTAGTTATCCGTTATGATAGTTGCTTTATCCTTATTTGGAATTATCGACACGTGATATCTCCCTTGTTGTTAAATTGCACTTATATGGAGGTCATTGCTACACAACATCTCTTCCTTGTTAAGCTATTGCTAGGCGGTATCATTATTTTCTGTTGTGTCTTTCCTTGTGAGTTCGTTTCTTCCGTTTCTTTGACTAGAATTCTGAGTTGATTTATTTGACGTACTCTTGTATTATTGTCATTGTTGCTGTTGTACTTGTTGTTGCGATGCACTAGGTTTTTACCGTACGATTGTTTATTGTGATGCACGAGGTTTCTGTCGTGGGGTTGTTATTGTGATGCATGAGGTTTCTGCCATGCAATTGTTATTTTGATGCACGAGGTTTCTGTCAAGAAGATGTTATTGTGTTTCACGAGGTTTTTGCCGTGCTATTGTAACTATTGATATTTGCACATGCAGCGTTACAAGGAGGGCTATATATGTGGGTTGCGCATGTGGCGAGACAAGGTGGAAACATTATTATGCACGTGTGGCGAGACAAGGAGGGCATTTACTTTATTATTGCGCATGTGGAGAGATAAGATGGGCTTTGTGGGGGATTGATTGTGATGACTTGTGATGGAATGGGGGCATTGCTATCGTTGTTATTTGTGTTCAGGTGTGCCTACCCTGTGTGAGTTATACCATGTTCATTTCGTGGTGATCATTTTTATGTGTCATCCATTTTTTTATTCTTATTAGTTGGCCTGAACCGTGATAGAACACTGGCACAAGCATACACATAGTTAATCACCCCTAACGATTCAAGAAAATGGATTCTGATGTTATTGATCATTTCTATACACTCTCGTCTATTTGCCTCTACGTGAGAAGGGTTCTATTGGCACGTGCGTCATCCGTGCAGTTATTAGTTGTAATGAAGGCATAAGATGCCAGGTGTTTAGGGTTCACTAATTGGGACCCGTGAATTATGAATATTTTGAGGTTCGGTACCTCGTGGAGATTATTGGATAAAACCTGATGTGAAAGTGGTTATTTTCATATAGTTTCTACCTGCCCTTCTTTTAATTGTGTTCACCGGATTTAGACTGTGTTCAACTTACTCTATTGTGTTATTACTTGTTGTGTTCTGCTGCTAATTATTGTTTCTATTTCTTATTGCAAGTACCGAATATTGTTGTCATTATGCGTAGCTTTATACATATATTATATTATGTTAGTTCTTAACTTATACTCGCTCATGTTATTTAGTCTAGTAGGTGTCTTGACTGTTTCTCGTCACTACTCCGTCGAGGTTAGTCTTGATACTTACTGGGTACCGCTATGGTGTACTCATACTATGCTTCAACACATTTTTGTGCAGATCTAGGTATTTTGGAGTCAGTCGATCGTAGCTAGCTGTACGGATTTTGCTATGGAGACTCAAGGTAAACCCGCTGCTGCGTTCCCAAGCTTCGGAGTCACCTTCTGATGTTGTGTTTATACTGTTTGTACTTATTTCAAAATAGTTGTATTTGTAGACCTCCTAGTCACTCAGTATAGCTTATGACTTGTGCTACTGGTGTTGTGGATTGTAAATTGTATAGAGTTTTCTATTCCTTATTGTCAGATGTTGGTTAAATACTATTATTATTTCAATTAATGTTAGGCTTACCTAGTACCTAATACTAGGTGCCATCACGACCTCTTACGGAGGGAGATATGGGTCGTGACAAGTTGGTATAAGAGCTCTAGGTTCATAGGTGCTACGAGTCACGAGTTTAGCAAAGTCTTGCAGATCGGTACGGAGACGTCTGTACTTATCTTCAAGAGGCTAAAAAAATATTAGGACAGCTTCACTTCTTTCATTCCTATCGTGCGAGTCTATTGATCTCGGAGTTTTAGCTTTTATCATTCTATTCTCTCCCAGATAGTGAGGACACAAGATGTAGTTACTGATGACACTGCCACCAGAACAAGTGTCGCTAGGGGCAGAGGCAGCAGAGCCCAAAGAGGAGCACGTGCCGCCGCTAGGGCACCTACGAGAGTAGCAGCTGAGGAGATGCTAGTAGCTCCGTTTGGGGGACAGGTACCGGAGGCGCCTGCTATTACCCCCGGACTCCAAGAGACTTTAGCACAGCTCCTGAGCATGTATGGTACATTGGCTCAGGCGGGTTTGATTCCGGTTGCGCGAGCTACTTCACAGATCGGGGGAGGGACTCAGACTCCTTCCGCCCGTACTCCAGAGCAACGAGTCCACATTAGTCAGGTTCTAGGTGTCATGGCGACTCATCCTGTGGTCCCAGTTCAGTCTATGGTTAGGGCCATAGCATCTGAGGAAGAACATCTTAGATTTGCAAGGTTCAGGAAGTATGACCCTCCTACTTTTAGTGGTTTGGATTTAGAGGGTGCACATGATTTTCTAGAGGAGTGACACCACATTCACCATACTATGGGTATTGTGGATATGAGTAGGGTTGCTTTTACTATGTTCTAGCTTAGGGGAGTGACTTATCAATGAAGGCGGGCGTATGAGTTGGTTAGCCCGACCGAGGCAACTTCACTTACATGGGCTCAGTTTTCAGAGATGTTCCTGAGAGAGTTTGTACCTTAGTCACTTCGGGATGCATGACGCGCATAGTTTGAGCAGCTGCGCCAGGGCACTATGTTAGTATTAGAGTATGCCATTAGATTCAGTGAGTTGGCCAGACATGCACCTGCTTTGGTCGCTACAGTTACATAGTGTGTCCGTAGATTCATTGAAGGGCTCAGGCATGATATTCGGTTCAACATGACTCGAGAGTTGGAGTCAGATGTTTCATTTCAGCAGGTGGTAGAGATCGCTCGCCGATTGAAGGGCATGTGGGACAAGGAGAAAGAGGGTAGGTGAGGTGAGGAAAGAGAGGACAGGGAGGCTAGGAGGCCTCGCAGACCAAAAAGATTTGCTGGTCCTTATTTTGGAGGCAGGGTACGTCATGGTAGAGGTTTTATCGACCAGCCAATTCAGTTTGCACTCCAGGCTTTACACGATGTTTCAGGTGCTCATGGGTCTTAGAGTACCCGTACCCACGTCAGCAGAGAGGTTGTTTGGAGTGTGGAGATACCAGTCACATGGTGAGAGATTATCCCAGACTCCGGACATATATGTTGCAGTGGAGTGTTCAAGAGAGTAGAGGGCACCGAAGAGAGGGAGGCCCGACCTGTTGATGTGTTTCATGCAGTAGGTCCGAGGCTGCTGCGCGAGATGATGTCATATATGTATGATTTTGATTTGTTATGGAGAAGCCTCATTCGTATTTTGTTTCGGTTCTGCTTATCGGGGTGGGTTCTCCTATTTGCTACTCCACCTATGTGTGAGTTCATGATTTAGCAGTCTGCTTATGTGTTTGCCCATGTTAGGAGATTCTATGGTGGTAGACCGTTTCTATCATTTGTTTTTATTCATTATTGAGAGTTATGAGACTAGAAGTGAATTCCTGTTGTCCATTACGGTAGGATTTGATGTGATTTCTAAATAATTTGGTTACGATTTGTGATTCAGATGCTCTACTGAGTGAGAGTTCAGTAAGTGTTGTGATTTTAAAGGAAAATTGAGGGTTTTGGTTGGTATGGTGTGTATTCTATGTGTGATTCAGAGTTGAGGGTGAGTCCCTCGCGATATTATGTGATATGTTTGAATCAGGCTGTTGCCGCAGTGGAAGTTATATCAGATTGAGATCCTTGTGATTTGTTCATATACCGTGATTCTTCCTTGTAAATGTATTCGTAGAATGGTACTGATAGAGAGTTTTTCCTGTCTTGCTTATCTTATATTTCTCTTATGTGTTTCTCCTTACGTATTCAGTAATTTTCGTGCTATGCTTATTTGAGTTTTAGCTTGCATGGTATGTGCCCGGTGGCGTTAGATGTGACTTCCTAATTCGGGTGAATAATTATGAGGTCTTCATGTTTCTTGCATCATTGTCAGTATTGTGGAGGATTGAAATAGGTTTCTAACGGATATGAGGCTAATGACCGGTGCTGGCGTTGATTTCGGGCAACAATTGTGATCAGAGATATTATTATGGGCATATGCGTGATGTGTTATGATGTGTGGTTGTACCTTGTGGATGTAGGCATAATTTGTTGCAGCTGGTTGAGGTCGATATCGAGTGTGGAGGTAAGAATCAGGTCTTTTGGAGATGAGCGGATGGTGAATTTTTTTACTCTAAGGATTATTAGTATTGGTGGAAGGGATAAATTACAGTTGAGATGGTGTCGTCAGGTCGATCTGGATTGGGGTAATGTGGGGTCACCAACAAGTGTATGTTGGAAGAATACATTCAGTAATTGATGACTTCGGGACGATTCTTGGCACGTTCGAGATTGAACGTTCGGTTAAGAGCGGGAGGATGTAACGACCTGACCGATCATTTTATGAATTAAAGTCCCGTTCGGCGACATAAGGTTTTAAACAGCTTCGTATTATGTGTTATGATTTGCATCATCTTCGAGATCAGTTACCGGATGATTCAGAGTCAATTTGGAAGAAGGATTCTAGTTTTGGAAGCTTAAACGATAAGAGTTGACCGGAATTTGGCTTTTGTGTAAACGACTATGAAATAGTGTTTGATTATTCCAATAGCTTCGTATGTTAATTTTGGACTTATGCGTGCGTCCGTATTTGGATACGGAGGTTCGTAGGATAATTTGAAGCATTTTTGGCGAAAATTGGAAAGTTGAAGTTTTGGGAGGTTAAAGGGTTTGATCCGGAGTTGTCTAGGTTGATATGGGGCTCGGATTGCGATTATAAGAGTTGTATTAAGTCCGTTATGTCATTTTAGACTTGCATGCAAAATTTGACGTCATTCCGCGATGATTTGATATGTTTCGGCACGAGTTTTGGAAGTTGGAAGATTTGAAAGTTTATAAGTTCAATTTGAGGTGTGATTCGTAGCTTAGACATTATTTGATGTGATTTGAGGCCTCGAGTAGGTCCGTGTTGTGTTACTGTACTTGTTGGTATGTTCGGACGAGGTCACGAGTGGCTTGGGTGAGTTTCGGGTAGGTTTATGTTGTGTTGCGCTTGTTTTTGATGCTTCGATGCCGTTTCTTTAAGCATATATGGAACCACATTAAAATAATGAGCTCCAAAATTAATATTTATTGAACCATTAGATTCGTATCATAATTACGAAGCCATAGCAAAAAGAATCTTCGAATTTGGACATCGAGTGAGGGAGTTATGCTCATTTCCGTGTCGGGGAGACTATTGGTTTCTGGTGTGGTCGCAATTGCGAACATTTCTATTGCAATTTTGATGCCTAGTTCGCAATTGCGAATATTTTGTCGCAAATGTGACCTTTCCAGCCCTGTTCTTGTTCACAATTGCGAAGGCTTCTTCGCTTTTGCGAGGGTACGCAATTGCGAACCATGGATCGCAAATGCAACATCTGCAGCTTGTTTTCACCTGTGTAATTCGGCGTTTTGCTTCATTTTGTGATATTGTTGAATCCTAGGTCCGAGAGTGGGCGATTTCGAGAAAGGAATTTCATCCACAATCGTTGGGTAAGTTCCATTGTTCAATTTCTAAGTACACTTCATGATTTTATTTGAGTTTTAACATCAAAATGGTGAGAATCAAAGTGAAAAATTGGGAAATTTCAAAAAAATTCAAAAATTAATAATGAAGATTTGGAGGGCGATTCATTATCGAAATTTGATAATTTTGGTATGGTTGAACTTGTATCGGAATGGGTGTTCGGGTTTTGTGAATTTATCAGGTTTCGAGGTGCGGGCGCGGAGGTTGACTTTTTAGTTTTTATTAAATACCGAAGCTTTATTATCCTGAATTGTTTTCTACGAGTTTTATTTAGGGTTGGAAGTTATTTAAGCTAGATTTGAGCCGCCAGGAGGTTGTTTCACTTGAGAAGTTTATTTTAGAGTAACAGTCTAGCTTCTTTGAGGTTAGTATCTTGCCTAACTTTGGGTGGGGGAAACTAACCCTTTGGATTTGAGTCTTTGGTGCTAATTCTGTCATGTGAAGTTCGTGTATGCAAGGGGACGAGCACGTGCTCGGCTTATTTGTGGAAAGTTGACCTTTTAGGGCTCTTACGTTCTTATGGTCATTAGATGTGAAGTTGTTTTGTTATGTTAAGTTCCCATTTACTAGTTTCACCTCTACGTGTCTTTATTGAAATCACTTGCTTCATGTTCCACTCTTATTGCCTATTTGACTCTTCTGTGCCTTAACTGAAGTTGTTGCCTCTTCGATTTTTATGCCATCCTTTCCTAATTGCTTATCTTTATTTGAAATTATTATTATCTCTTCTATAATTGTTTATCCTTAATTCAGGCCATGATTATCTTTTCCATTGCTTATCCATAATTGTAATTGTTGTGCCTCTTCCGTGAGTGCTAAAATCCTAAATAAAGTTAGATATCCTTTATCATAGTTGCTTTATCCTTATTTGAAATTATTGACTCGTGATATCTCCCTTGTTGTTAAATTGCACTTATGTGGAGGTCATTGCTACCCAGTATCTCTTCCTTGTTGAGATATTGCTAGGTGGTATCATTATTTTTTGTTGTGTCTTTCCTTGTGAGTTCGTTTCTTCCGTTTCTTTGAGTTCTGTAATTTCTGAGTTGATTTATTTGTCGTACTCTTGTGTTATTGTTATTGTTGCTGTTGTACTTGTTGTTGTGATGCACGAGGTTTCTGTTGTGCGGTTTCTATTGTGATGCACGAGGTTTCTGCCGTGCGGTTGTTATTGTGATGCACGAGGTATCTGGCGTGCGGTTGTTATTGTGATGCACGAGGTTTCTGTCAAGCGGATGCTATTGTGTTGCACGAGGTTTTTGCCGTGCTATTATAACTATTGATATTTGCACATGCAGCGTTACAAGGCGGGCTATATATGTGGGTTGCGCATGTGGAGAGACAAGATGGGAACATTATTATGCACTTGTGGAGAGACAAAGAGGGCATTTACTTTATTATTGCGCATGTGGTGAGACAAGGTTGGCTTTGTCGGGGATTGATTATGATGACTTGTGATGGACTGGGGGCATTGTTATCGTTGTTATTTGTGTTCAGGTGTGCCTACCCTGTGTGAGTTATACCGTGTTCATTTCGTGGTGATCGTTTTTATTTGTCATCCATTGTTTCTATTCTTATTAGTTGGCCTGAACCGTGATAGAACACTGGCACAAGCATACACGTAGTTAATCACCCCTAACGATTCAAGAAAAATGGATCCTGATGTTATTGATCATTTCTATACACTCTCGTCTATTTTCCTCTACGCGAGAAGGGTTCTATTGGCACGTGCGTCGTCCATGCACTTATTAGTTGTAATGAAGGCACAAGATGCCAGGTGTTTAGGGTTCACGAATTGGGACTCGTGAATTATGAATATTTTGAGGTTTGGTACCTCGTGGAGATTATTGGATATAACCTGATGTAAAAGTTATTATTTTCATCTAGTTGGTACATGCCATTCTTTTAATTGTGTTCACAGAATTTAGACTGTGTTCAACTTACTCTACTGTTTTATTACTTGTTGTGCTCTGCTGCTAATTGTTGTTTCTAATTCTTATTGCAAATACCATATTATTGTTGTCATTATGCGTAACTTTATAGAGATATTGTATTCTGTTTGTTCTACACTTATACTCGCTCAAGGTATTTAGTCCATTAGGTGTCTTGACGGTTCCTCGTCACTACTCCACAAAGGTTAGTCTTGATACTTACTGGGTACCACTGTGGTGTACTCATACTACGCTTTGACACATTGTTTTTGCAGATCCAGGTATTTCAGAGTTAGTCGATCGTTAGCTAGCTGTACGAATTTTGCTGTGGAGACTCAAGGTAAACCTGCTGCTGTGTTCCCAGGCTTCGGAGTCACCTTCTGATGTTGTGTTTATACTGTTTGTCCTTATTTCAAATCAATTGTATTTGTAGACCTCCTAGTAACGCAGTAGAGCTTATGACTTGTGCTACCAGATTTGAGAATTGTAAATCGTATAGAGATTTCTATTCCTTATTGTCAGATGTTGGTTAAATACTGATTATTTCAATGAATGTCAGGCTTACCTAGTCCCTAAGACTAGGTGCCATCACGACCTCTTACGAAAGGAGATTTTGTCACAACCCAAATTTCCAACCCTCAGGATCGTGATGGGGCGCGTAACAACATACTTGCTAGGCAAGCCAATGTTAGAGAGATTCAACATTCAAAACAATTAAGTCTAAAATTATCCAATAAATGAATCCAGAATAATATGCGAGATAATGAAACGAAACTCGAAGCTAATACTAATATCTAGCTACCCAGGGTTTGGAGTCACAATTCATGAACTACTAAAGAATACTACAAGTAATTGGCTCAAGAAATAGTGTATAACTGTTTTGAATCAAATAAAACAGTAACTAAATAATGTAGAGAAGACTCCAGGAATCTGCGGACGCCAGCAAATCTACCTTGTGTCGCCGTGCGAATAGTACCGGCTCTAGCTCGAACTCAGCTCGGACCTAAACCTGGATCTGCACAAGAAGTGCAGAGTGCAGTATCAGGACGACCGACCCCGTGTACTGGTAAGTGTCGAGCCTAACCTCAGTGAAGTAGTGACGAGGCTATGACAAGACACCACATAAAAACCTGGACATATAAAATCATGCTAATAGCAATAACAACAAGTAAAGAATTTAAAGATAACCAATAACGGGAACGGAACATGCAGTGGGGAATTTAACATCAGGAGTGAGGAAAATAATAAGACAGAATTAGACAGTGATCAACAATAATTTTAGCAATTAAAAACAGAAAAGAAACTTGCAGGGCATCACCCTTCGTGCTTTTACTCTCATACTCACCAAATAATAAATAGAATACACGACATCACCCTTCGTGCTTTTACTCTCATCCTCACTAGATTATAAATAAGAATGCACGACATCACCCTTCGTGCTTTACACTCTACCTCATAATATAATTCATTCATGCACGACATCACCCTTCGTGCTTTACACTCTTCCTCACAATATAATATAAATGAATCATGCACGACATCACCCTTCGTGCTTTACACTCTTCCTCACCAATCACAGAATCATTAACATCATACAAAGAGGGATTTCACAATAAAATCAGTATTTCATCATAGTTTCTATCATCATTTAACATTTCAATTCCAATTCAATATTGACAATTATCCATCTTGGTGGAACCGGATACTAATCTTCCAATATTTCACTAACAACAATAATCATAGATGACATGCTTTAAGAAAACCAAAATAACAAGAATTAACGTTCACTCGCATGGTATGACCTGTCCACAACGTATAGGTACTCGTCACCTAACCTATACATTGGATTTAGAAACAAAACAAGTAGCAAGTAGTCACACAATACTTATTCCCTCAAGCTAATGTAAGACACAACACTTACCTCGATTTCGCATGGCCAGTCACTGCTCAGTTACAACTTTTCCTTAGAATTCACCTCCAACACACTCATATCTAATCATAATTAGTTCAATATCATTAATTAATGCTAAAAGAACTAACTTTAATGCAAAATTATGGGTTTCCTAAGTTTTCTCAAAAAAGTTAAAAATCGATGCCGACCCCGCTTGGTTTCAACTCGGGGTTCGAACCAAATTCCGTTTACCCATTCACCCCCGAGCCGGAATATGTAATTAGTTTCAAAATCCGACCCCAATTCGAGGTCAAAATTCTTTTTTATAAAATTCTCTAATTCTACCAAAACCCCCAATTTCTACCATGAAATCCCTTGATTTCTGATTGAAAAGTGATGAAAAACATTGGGTAATCAAAAGAAAATAGTTTATAATCGTTTACCAACACTTTGGGGATGAACTTGTGGGTTGAAAATCGCCTCTAGGTCTTTGTAGTTCGAAAATATGAGAAAAATAGCTGTTTCCCATTTTAATTATGTTTTTAATTCGCTGGACAGGTCTTCATCGCGTTCGCGATGGGCCTGTCGCGATCACGGAGAAATACGACCCAATGGCCTTCGCGTTCGCGATGCTTTGCGACCTGATGAACATCGCGATTGTGGCCCAATGGTCGCGTTCGCGTAGAACAAATCGAGGCTCCCCTTCCAGGCCCATAACTCATCGCGTTCGCAATAGCCTGGTCGCTGTAGACGCGTAATTTTTGACCCGCATAATTTTTTAAATTAGTTAGTATTTTAATATTTAAAATAATCACTCGATTTTATTATACAATTTGGGTCTATTTTGTTTTTAATTTCAAAATATATATATATTTGAAAACATAAAAATATTCTCATGTCATACTTATATTTTTACATTCTAATATAATTTAATATCATTAATCCTTTGGTAGTAAGGTTATTTTAGTTTTTCTATTTTTACCTTAATATAATCTTTGGAAAATATAAAAAATAGTTTCACGTTATAATTTAATATTTTAATTATTTAGAAAATTAATCTCGTTTTATAGTATTTTTAGAAGGAGGAATTAATATTTTTACCCATTAATTTTCAGATTTATAGGGCTTGCTTTAATCTGAGAAGAAATGTGGCTTAATTGTGAGCTCAATTTTAACCCCCTTAAGCCCAAACCCCCAATAGCCCAATAACCACTAACCTAACCCTAAAAAGTATACTCCTTCTTCTTAAGAAAGGGACACATTAGATAACAACCCTACAACACACCTTACACCTATGAGACCATCTAGACCCTGGAGACANGAAAAAAAAAAAACCCCGCGCCGCCCCCCCCCCCCCCCCCCCCCCCCCGAACTCGTCTTCTTCCTCACACTTTCAGCATAACAAACACAACCTTCAAACACCCTACTCCGGCAGCCGTCACCCTTCTCTCTCACCCAATCTGGCCGCCGGAAAGCACCCATTCCATGGCGGAACCCTAGCGTCGCCGCCTCTTCTTCACTCCTCTTCGTCTTCTCGACAGAATCCCCCATCTGAAAACCCTAGCTTCTTCTTCTTCACACCCAAAGGGGCATCCGCCGCCGGCCAGATCCCACCAGCCAGCCGCCGCCGCTTCTTCTTCACTCTCCTCTCCTCTACACTTCATACCCCTTGGCCAGCCGTAGAAACAGGAGACCACCACTCTTACGCACACACACGAAATAGAAAAGATAAATGGGGTCTATCTTGAGTTAGAAGTTGGTGTCGGGTTCGAGGTTTTCGGGAAAATCCGCGATTCCAGTGTGAATGTGAAGTGTTATTGTCGGATTGAACAAATCGCTGCTTGTAAAGGTATGATTTCTACAGTTGATAAGTCTTTAGATGTTTGTAACCGTTCAAAATTGCGGAATATTTGCGTAGTTGATGTCGTTATGCTGATTTTCAACGACAGTTGATCTCATTTAGTGAATAAACATTGGAGATCCATTATTTTGTTTTGTTAGAGGTATAGATGTTTATGTTTGGTTCATTAAATTTTTTAGGTGAATGATGAGTGCATCCTATTTTTGGTTCAGTGAATTGATTCTTCTTGTGAGTATGCTGTTGGATACTAAGAAACGAGAAAGAGTGGGTTTGAAGTTTGGATTGAATTTTTCTTTGTAATATTTGGGTTACTATGGTAATTGTTTAAGAATGAATTTTGGATTAATTGTTGGACCACTAGAATAAAATTGAAGATCAGTTGGTATGTCTTTAAAATAGCACTAATGTATAACATCTTCCCCACAATTCTTTATCCACAAATTCGTGTAATTTGCAATAATCTCAAACATAGGAAATGAGCAATTTTGAACATCGTAGCTTGCTTGAGGCGCAATTAAATAAATTATTGTGACTATGGGTACGGTTCCCGTGGCATAGTCATAGATATGTAACTCCAAATTTCGAGTGCACGCTGGCGTTAGGGCTGTGCACGGATCGGATTGGATCGGATTTAGCACATTTCGGATTCGGATTTCGGATTTCGGATTCTAGAAAATGCAATCCGAATCCGATCCGAATTATATCGGATCGGATTCGGATTTTAAAGTTTGGATCGGATCGGATTTCGGATCGTAAATGCCTCAATGTTGTAAACTAATATGTATATTTTCTTTGTAAAAGAGGCAATGCATTAAGAAAAATTCATGTTTATACAATTATGAGAGTACTATGGTGCCAATATAGCTAACTCTAGCAATTGTAAAGGTAATTACTTGGAGGAAGATGTAAAGAAAGTACTGACTATCCGAAATTAAAGTGTAGTATTTATACATTGCCTAATAATTTCGGATTTCGGATCGGATCGGATTAAAATATACCAATCCGAATCCGATCCGAAATCCGAAATTTTTATAAACACAATCCGAAATCCGGTCCAATCCGAAATCCGAAATCCGAAATTGAATGGATCGGTTCGGATTTCGGATATCCGATCCAAATGAACAGCCCTAGCTGGCGTGACTCGACCCTAATTTCAAAAATTAAAATAAACATGTTGTAGATCGTGGGTACGGTTCCCGTGGCATAATTTGCGATGTGTACAAAATAACAACTGCGCGACACCACGACTTGTTTAAGTAAACTCCATAATTGTTTAGAATAATTCAAAGTGGCTAAAATTTTTAAAAGACACAATAGGCTTTAAATATGTAATAAATCAGATAGTTAGGCCAATTATTAATAGTTGAGCGACCGTCCTAAAACCACGGGACCGGGGAATGCCTAACACCTTCTCCCAGGTTAACAAAATTCCTTACCCGAATTTCTGTATTCGCGGACTATAAAACAGAGTCAAACTTCCTCGATTCGGGATTTTAAACCGGTGACTTGGGACACCATAAATTATTCCAAGTGGCGAATCTGAATTTTAAATAAAAAATAATTCCGTTTCGATTGTCACTTAAATTGGAAAAAACTCCCTTATACCCTTCCAGGGGTAGTAAAAAGGAGGTGTGACAGCTCTGGCGACTCTGCTGGGGACTAAACCCAGAATATCTGGTTCAGGGTTCATAATTCGAGCTTAGAATAGCTGTTATGATTGGCTTTCATGATTGTCTGATTTTTGTACGTGTTTAAGTCTAATGTGCTAAATGTTGCTTTTTACTGCTTTGATATTATCTTAATATTATATAAACTGCTACGAAATCCCTCTCTTCTATCTTCTGAGGAGTGCACGCTGGCGTGACTTCTTTCTGTTAGTGTCACATCCCAATTTAGAACGAGGTTCGGACAAGTTGCAAGCCGAATGATCTTTTGATTATCGGTACACTGCCCCCCCGGCTCGAGTTGTCCGCTCGGGTAAGCCGGCTCTAGAAGAATACACCCAGATTTTAAACCTAGAATAACTCAGCCTCATGCCGGATCCCTAGTAGGAACGCTTGTTTGCATCACGTGCATTCGACTTAGGGGACTCAACACAGGGGTTGGGTTCGTCTAGGACAGGTGTACCCAAAAACAAAAGACCATTTTGATGCATTTTATGTGCTACATGTTGTATTCTTCGAGGGAAAAAAAGCGTCATTTGGCGGACCAATGATGGTTGAGGAAAAATGAGAAACAAAAGAGGGTTAAGTGTGAAAATGAAGCAAGTAGGGTCCAATTATATTTTTCTTTCGCAAATTTATTTATTTTTATTTATTTTATTTCAAGAAAAAGAAGAAAAGTGAAAATGAAAAATTTAATTTTTTTTTTGCACGTTCCCTTCATTTTGTTAAAAAAAATAAAAAAAAAAGAGAAAAAGAAAATCCAAAAAGATTTTACACGTTTTCATCATTTAAAAAAAAAAGAAGACAAAAAATATGTTTTTTACAAATCATTGTTTTTTTAAATTCTCTCTCGTATCCAATCTTCCCGAACTACGCATACCTGATTCTCGTCTTTCGGGGCGGGATACGTAGGCATCCCACATAGGGTCCGGTCTTCCTAGTGAGTCTTAGGTTCTTGGCTTCGCAGGGTCGTAGCCAAATCTTGCATATTTAGCCACATTTGGCCACATATGTTATTTTTTGCAAAATAAGGTTGTTTTCTCAAAGTAGTTTGTTATTTCATGTCTTAGAGATCTAATTCCACAACAAGGTGTCATCTCAATTCTAAGGTCCATTCCTGTTAAATTTGCATGTCTAGCCACTTTTGGCCACATCGGCCATTCTTGCAAATGGGATCATTTTTGCAAAAGTGGCTCAATGACCCATGTTCTTAGAATCTTGAGTCCACAACTAGGTGTCATATTACTTTAAGGCTTATCCTTTTTGAATTTGCATCTCTAGTCGCGTTTGGTCACATCGGCCATTTTTGCAAAATGGGTCACTTTTGCAAAGTAATTTCTAGGGCCATGATTGTTGGGAGTTTGTATTCATATAAGCCTTAGTGAAATATGTTCATGCCTTTGAGGTCACCTTTGTTAAGTTTGCACTAGTAGCCACCCTTGGCCATGTAAGCCATTTTTGCAAAAAATAACCCAATCATGTAAGTATTATGTTCTCACACATGTCTTGAATCACTAACTCTATTTGATCTTATTTTCCCCATTCAGGTATGGATCTATTTGTTAGAGTTTGAGCATGACAGATACCCAGGACCATTTTAGTCAAGATCATGCATACAAGAGCTGCTTGAAGAAAGTTTTTATTTCTGAGTCTATTTTATGTTGTCTTTTAATTTTTAGTCTTGTACATTAGTTCGAGTTTGCTAGTCTAGCCGAGTTTGTCGAGTCTTTTATTATTGTATTTTTGATTCCGTATTCAAGAAAAAAAATTATAAATGAAAAATCCAAAAACATTCTTGTTTTTTTTTAGTATATTTTATCCATCACTTCTCCGGAACTACGCTTGGTCTGATTCATGTGGAACATGATACGTAGGAAACCTACATAGGGTTCGATCAATTCATAAAGAAAAAAAAAATTTAATTAAAAAAAAAAAGAAAAGAAGAAAAAAAAGGGGAAATAAATTTGTGGGACGTGAGGGTGAAAGAAAGAAAATAGTGATAATTAGAAAGAAAAGAGATGAGCGAAAAAGAGCAAGCCAAGGAGTGCTAGTAAAAAAGGAAGAGAAGATTGAAATGAACAAAATTGGGATGATGCCAAATGACCTTGTGACTCTTGAAGTTATTCTAGAACCGTCAATTGTTGCTAGGTGCATTGCACACAACGTGATATTTTATCTGATAAATGCCCTAACGCTAACGTAATGACTTCATTTTGTTCCTCTTTGTTATCTTTATAATTTCAGAAGGGTGGTTGGTTTGTGGTTGTTAAACTGGTAACTCTTTCCTACAACATAAAGTCGAAAGGAAATGGCAGACGACAACAGAGCTGAGTTGGTTGATACTGGCACCCGAAAGCAATCGGTTGAACGGGTCATTGGGTTGGTTGAAGAGTTAAGGATGTTAAGACAACACATGGCGGGGATGTGTCAGGCTTGGATGGCTGGGAAGGCACCAGCCCCGCCACCGCCTAGCTTCCTAGATGCTACACTTACCCAAGCTCCAGACATAGTGTCAGATCATCCACCATACTCTGCAGATTTTCCCGCTTATCCCAGCTTTCCCAATCTCCCTAGTAGCTCCAACGTTCGTCCTCCAACTACTTTTTCCAAAAATAACCCTCCTGCCATATCCACTACCTCCACGATCACAACTTCTCAACAACCTCTCTTCAGGTCCAACAATGAACACCAGTTCCACCCTCTTGATGCCCAACACTACCCCGAGAGCCGGCTCACCAGGTCCCAGACTCATATAATCATACCCCCCAGAATGAGCCTCATGTTGAGATTGAAAAGTTTACAAGGAATGAAGAGCGAGATGAGATGTCCAGAAAGCTGAAAGGTATAAAGTAAGCCTTAAAGAACATGCAAGGGAAGGGAAATCAGATTAACGTGTCTCACAATGACTTGTATATGTTCCCTGATGTTCAACTGCCCGCGGGGTTTAAAATGCCAAAGTTTAACTTGTATAACGGGCGTGGAAATCCAGTAGCCCATCTGAGGGGTTATTGCAGTGAAATGAGAAATTTTGGCGGAAAAGATGAGTTGCTGATGGCGTATTTCAGTGAGAGCTTGAGCGGGGCAGCCTTGGAATGGCATAGGCATCAAAATGTCAGTAAGTGGTATACATGGGACGACATGGCTCAAGATTTTGTTCGACACTTTTAGTACAATGTAGACATTATCCCAGACCGCTCCGCCCTTTCTAATATTGAAAAGAAGCCCAGTGAGAGCTTTAGGGAATATGGGCTCAGATGGAGGGAACAAGCTGCCCGAGTCAGTCCTCCAGTTGATGAATAAGAAATGGTAAATCTTTTCCTACAAGCTCAGGGACCCACATACTTCAGTCATTTGATCCCTGCTTTGGGTAAACCTTTCAATGATGTGGTAAAAATGGGGGAGATGGTAGAAGAAGGAATCAAGTCAGAAAAAATCATGAGCTATTCTGCATTGAAAGGTACTACAGAAGACATCCAGAACATCTCAGTAAATTTGGAGGGAAGAAAGAGAGATAGAAAAGATGTTGTTGAGCCCCGCCAAAGACAAGATCCAGTGGGCATTCGTGCTCAACGCTTTCAACCTCAATACCGACCCTATGAATATCCACGTACTCCAGATAATCCTCCCCAATGTTACTTCACCCCACAAAATCCCCAAAGTCGTACCTCACCTTCCCACCACTCTATCCATAATGCACCGCCATATGTTCCACATCCATAGGACTTGCAATGGCCTGCACCACCTCCACAAATGTCTTACCTGCCTCCTCAAGCATGTCAACCACCCGCCCGCAAGAGCTTCCAACCGAGGTCGGAGTACAAACTGAAAAGGCAGCAGCAAAGAGAAAAGTCTTTCACTCCCATTGGAGAATCATATGCTAGTTTGTTCCAAAGGTTGATGCAACTGGATATGTTGAAGCCGATTCAGATAAAAATACTGAATCCCCTGCCAAAGAATTTCGATTTTTCTCAAAGGTGCGCATATTGCTCTAATGCCCCGGGGCACAATCTAGAAAAGTGTTGGCATCTGAAAAGAGCTGTCCAGAAGCTTATTGATGCAGACGATATTATCGTGCAAAATCCAGATGCAGTGGATACTAGCCAAATTCCATCGCCTGTTCATAATGAGACTCATATGGTGGGCATGATTAGTGTTGAAGAACACGAGAACTCTTCTGAATCCCTTGGAGAGCCACTTGCCACGAAATTTTCAGCGCTATCAGTCTCGAATCCAGAAGTTGGTCTTAAGAACGAGTTGGCAAAGAGGACCCAAAAGCAATCTGCTGAGGTCAATGTGATGGAGACTTGTGAAGGTTCTGGTAATATTGATGTGGAACTCAGTGGCTAAGATGCCGGCCTTGGTGATTGGAAAGACGCTCCTTTCTTGCTTAGCTAGAGGAGTTTTGGTGGTTTATTTTGTTGTCATTTCTGTTGTCCGGGTTATTTCAGGGTTGTAATCCAGATATTGTCTTGTGAGTCAAACCCATCTATCCTTTTATTTTTCCTAGTTCGTTTAGTCGTAGTAATCCGTTAGTGTTATCTAGGTTTGTTCCAGGGTTGTAGCCCAAGGTTTTCTTGCTTGTTTTTGTTGTTCACACTTTTCACTATCAATTTAATATAATCTCCTGTTTTCTGTCATTTTTTGTCCATTTTGTTTAGTTCTCTTTTTCTTTTTACAAGTCTTTTCATGCTGACTTTAGTGATATGACATGCACGCGTAATTCTCGGCCTGGTCTTAAAAGTTAGTCTAATCATGAAGCAACAAAACAAGTTTTGTATTTGAGGGAAATAAGTAAAAATTTGGACATTTTGAGATCATTTAAAAGCCCGAATTGTGAGAAACTGGGCAGATAGTTTGGGGAGTTAAGAGGACGATAAGAAATTGTTACAAGAGAGTGCGTCCCAGACAATATGAAGCAAGCAACTTTTAATTCAAGCGTATCTCAAGTTATAAGATAAAGCCAAGAGAGTTTGCTCCAAATTGACAGAGCACATCCATTGTGAAGATGAGATCACACAACGGGGGTTCTGTACTTGACAAGGCACTAAAGAAAAGTGAAAGGCATATGAGTGATATCAATGCCAAAGTTGGAAAAGAAATGATGTGCATGATCTTCCTTTTCCATCCTCGGGTTGCAAGTGTTGTAATTGGCGTTTTCAGGGATTGGGAGGCCCTCTTTCAGCTACCCAAACACTTTATACCATTTGGTACCCCTTTTTTGAGCCTATGCTAATTTTCTTGACCTCCCCTCTTTTGGAATCGAGTCATAGTCATTATATATATATTATGCCCCATAAGGTTTGTTTTAGAAACTTCATTCCAAAAGAAAATTGCAAAAAAAAAAAGAAAAAAAGAAAAAAAAGAAAAAAAGGAGAAAAAGAAATGAAAAATAGCAATAACAAGAGTAGTCATGAACTACGTTCGACTTGATTCGTTTTAAGTATACGTAGGCAGCCTTATGGTTCGATCGCACCAAATAAAATATTTCATAATCCCACGAAGTAAGAGTGCGGCAGCTTCTCTTAGAAATTCCATCTAAAAAAAAAATCTCTTGTTTTAGAAATTGGGGCAAAGTTTTAGAATGGATTCCAAAAGTTGTAAATAAATTAACCCCGTCGTCATAGTTATTTTGCGCCTTTATGATATCCTTTTTTTTTCAAACCCTGTCCGAAAGCCACATTACAATTCAAAAAGACCTCCCAGATAATCTTTGAGAGTGCCAAGTTAGATATGCCAGGAGCATATGATATTTTTACCATGGTTAATGCCTTGTCATTTGCAGAATCAGAGAAAATAAGAAGAAAAGAACAAAAATGAGAGAGTCTTATTGGTGAAAATTCTCACGGGCACCATAAGGCGGCGGTGAGTTGAGAGAAAGATCAAAATGAGAGAGGCTTGATGGTGAAAACCCTTTGGGCACTACAAGTCGAATAAGGATCGTGAATCAGATAGGATAATCAAAGCATTGAAGCCCAGTTTCATAGCTTAAAGGTATAACAAGATTTGGACACTAGACTTTCTTGACATATTAGGCCATTAATCCAAAAATGCATGTCATGGTCATTAGATTTGGTATCCGCATCTGATAGGTTTATACTTTGTAGTTTTCTTGTTAGATATCATGTCTTTCCATTGTCCCTCACTCCGTTCCTCTTCTTTAGTTCGAGTCTTCTTTTTGAGTCAGTTTGGTTAGAACAAGTGAGAAATGACTTCAAAATTTGCTACCAGCTTTTCAATTACACAAAATGAAATCTGGCTAGCACATCAAAGCGGCACAAGTCAGGAAAGAACAATATGCGCACTGATTTGAAAACAGTCGACGTGCTTTGGGATTCATGTTGAAATGTAAAGATTTGGTGAATGTTAGAAGATGAGTGAAATGCATCGGGTATAAGGTATTGGGCTTGGACAGATCATAGGTGTTTTCCTTTGTAAGAGTTGACAGAGAAAGTAGTAAACCAATAACAAGCAAGGTCTTTCGAGTCAAAACCAAGGTTAATCATGGCAACTGCAGGAGTAATCGCCCTCAATGTCAAGGCCACAAACCAGCTACCATATTTTAAACTCACAAGTTTTCTTTGTATGAAACAGGGACGGAGATTATGTCCAAATCAAAGCTTGGAAGCTTGAATCTTTCAGGTGTCATGCCCAATTTTGTCAGCACAAAGGCTGTTTGAGAATGTTTTTTTTACCTCCTAGGCCTCCCCTAGTTGAGAATATCATCACCTCTCAATAATGTGCTAGTTGAGAAGAACCATACCTCCTAGACATCGCACTAGTTGGGAAGAATCTTTGGTTTTCCTTAAGTTCAGGGGTCCCACCTGGAGAATAGGGTCAATTGTTAGTTTCCTTAAGTTTCCATCTATAGTTTTTCTTGAGTTCAGGAGTACCGCCTCGAGAATAGGGTCGGATTTAGTTTCCTCTAGTTGTTAGTCTTTAGTTTTCTTAAGTTCAGGGGTTCCGCCTAGAAAATAGGGTCAATTGTTAGTTTCCTTAAGTTAATCTTTAGTTTTTCTTGAGTTCAGGAGTCCTTCCTGGAGAATAGGGTCGGTTTTAGTTTCCTCTAGTTGTTAGTCTTTAGTTTTCTTAAGTTCAGGGGTCCCGCCTGGAAAATAGGGTCAATTGTTAGTTTCCTTAAGTTAATCTTTAGTTTTTCTTGAGTTCAGGAGTCCCGCCTCGAGAATAGGGTCGGTTTTAGTTTCCTCTAGTTGTTAGTCTTTAGTTTTCTTAAGTTTAGGGGTCCCGCCTGGAAAATAGGGTCGATTGTTAGTTTTCTTAAGTTAATCTTTAGTTTTTCTTGAGTTCAGGAGTCCCGCATGGAGAATAGGGTCGGTTTTAGTTTCCTCTAGTTGTTAGTCTTTAGTTTTCTTAAGTTCAGGGGTCCCGCCTGGAGAATAGGGTCAATTGTTAGTTTCTTTAAGTTTTAATCTCTAATTTTTCTTGAGTTCAGGAGTCCTGCCTGGAGAATAGGGTCAGCTTTAGTTTCCTCCAGTTGTTAGTCTTTAGTTTTCTCGAGTTCAGGGGTCCCGCCTGGAGAATAGGGTCAATTGTTAGTTTCCTTAAGTTTTAATCTCTAGTTTTTCTTGGTTCAGGGGTCCCGCCTGGAGAATAAGGTCAGTTTTTAGTTAGTCAGACTCAGTTTTTAGTTTAATCAGAACGAAGCATGATAGTGACAGAAGAGGACACCTTCAGCAACAATGCCACGAGCTAACCACCAAGTTTTCAAACTAACAAGATTTTATTTGTTTGAGACAGGGGCAAGAAAATTTGTTCGGTCTACAGGGTTCCTCCATAAGGAAAGCATGGTTCAGGGGCAAAGAATTTTCTTCTCTCAACGGAGATCTTCCAGAAAGAGAGTAGGGCTCAGGTAAGTTCAACTTCAGTTTTCAGGACCCTCCTGGAAAATGGGATTTAGTTTTAAAATTATCAGGAACCTCCTGGATAATGGGATTAATTTTAAGTTCTCAGGACCCTCCTGGATAATGAGATTTGATTTAAGTTTTCAGGACTCACCTGAAAAATGGGATTCAACTAACACTCACATATGTTCCTAGTACAAACTGGGGCAGAAATTTTTTGTTGTTTTGTCTGTTTTGTTGTGATTGCAGGCACCCACCGGGAGAATAGGGTCAAATTTCGGTTTACATTTTCAAGTTCAAGAGGCATCAGGAGCCCGCCTGAAGAACAAGTTTACAATTTCAAGTCAGAGAGGCATCGGGAGAATCCTGCCTGAAGAACAGGGTCAACTTTCAATTTCAAGTTAGAGGGGCATCAGGAGAATCCCGCATGAAGAACATCGTCAACTTTCAGATTACAAGTTCAAGTCAGAGAGGCATCAGGAGCCCGCCTGAAAAACAGGGCCAGTATTCGATTTTCAAGTTCAAGTTAGAGAAGCATCAGGAGAATCCCGCCTGAAGAACATGGTCAAGTTTCAGTTTCAAGTTTAAGTTAGAAGTAGTAGGGACCCGCCTGAACAATAGGGTCAACCTCTAGTCTTTAAGTCAAATCAGAAGTAGCACGAGCTTCCTGAAAGACAAGGTTTGTGAGCTCAAGTCTACTCCAAGTTCAAGTTTATTTCAAGTACAGGAAGCAGGGTGCCCGCCTGAAGAATAAGGTCAATTTCCAGTTTTCTTCAAATTCAAGTCAGCAGGATATCCACCTGAAGAATAGGGTGAATTTTCAGTTTCGTGTTGAAGGATCAAGTAGAAATTCAAGGAAGATTCAAGACAAAAGTAGATAGGATCTTGTATTTTTCTTTATTTTGCTGTAATTTTTCCTTTTATCTTTGATGTAACGGCAGGAACCGCAGACCGGAACCTCGACGGTACTTCACTCGACACTCCACCTCGGTATCCCCCTCCGTCATTCTTCCTACTCTGAACTACACGTGACCTGATTCCTTATAGCCAAGGATATGTAGGCAGCTCAGATACCAGGGCTCGGTCACACTCTCCTTTCTTTTAGTTTTAGGTCTCTCTAAATAAGTGTCGGGTCAAAAATAACTTGTCTTGCCGTTCTTTGTATGAAAACTCTTCATGTTTCCAGTCAAATAGGGGCAGCTGTAGACGCGTAATTTTTGACCCACACAATTTTTTAAATTAGTTAATATTTTAATATTTTAAAATAATCACTCGATTTTATTATACAATTTGGGTCTATTTTGTTTTTAATTTCAATATATATATTTGAAAACATAAAAATATTCTCATGTCATACTTATATTTTTACATTCTAATATAATTTAATATCATTAATCCTTTGGTAGTGAGGTTATTTTAGTTTTGCTATTTTTACCTTAATATAATCTTTGGAAAATATCAAAAGTAGTTTCACGTTATAATTTACTATTTTAATTATTTAGAAAATTAATCTCGTTTTATAGTACTTTTAGAAGGAGGAATTAATATTTTTACCCATTAATTTTCTGATTTGTAGGGCTTGCTTTAATTTGAGAAGCAATGTGGCTCAATTTTCAGCCCAATTTTTAACCCCCTTAGCCCAAACCCCCAATAGCCCATTACGCACTAACCTAACCCTAAAACCTATACTCATTCTTCTTAAAAAAGGGACACATTAGATAACAACCCTACAACACACCTTACACCCATGAGACCATCTAGACCCTAGAGACAAAAATAACAGCAGCGACGCACTCACCCCCCCCCNAAGTTAAGGAGTGAAGAAAATGAGTTAGAAATCAATTACCAACGTTTTGGAGAAGGAAGGGTGTTTGGAAAATCGCCTCTTATGTCTTTGGGGTCTTGAAAAATGAAAATAACTGAAACTCCCACTTATTTATACTCCTCTCAGCCGCCCCCCCCCCCCCCCCCCCCCCCCCCTCGAACTCGTCTTCTTCCTCACACTTTCAGCATAACAAACACAACCTTCAGACACCTTACTCCGGCAGCCGTCACCCTTCTCTCTCACCCAATCTGGTCGCCGGACAGAACCCATTCCATGGCGGAACCCTAGCGTCGGCGCCTCTTCTTCACTCTTCTTCGTCTTCTTCGACAGAATCCCCCATCTGAAAACCCTAGCTTCTTCTTCTTCACACCCAAAGGGGCAGCCGCCGGCGGCCAGATCCCACCAGCCAGCCACCGCCGCTTCTTCTTCACTCTCTTCTCCTCTACACTTCACACCTCTTTGCCAGCCGTAGAAACAGGAGACCACCACTCTTACGCACACACACGAAACAGAAAAGAGAAATGGCGTCTGGCTTGAGTTAGAAGTTGGTGTCGGGTTTGAGGTTTTCGGGCAAATCCGCGGTTCCAGTGTGAATGTGAAGTGTTATTGTCGGATTGAACAAATCGCTGCTTGTAAAGGTATGATTTCTACAGTTGATAAGTCTTTAGATGTTTGTAACCGTTCAAAATTGCGAAATATTTGCGTAGTTGATGTCGTTATGCTGATTTTCAACGACAATTGATCTCATTTAGTGAATAAACATTGGAGATCCATTATTTTGTTTTGTTAGAGGTATAGATGTTTATGTTTGGTTCATTAAATTTTTTAGGCGAATGATGAGTGCATCCTATTTTTGGTTCAGTGAATTGATTCTTCTTTTGAGTATGCTGTTGGATACTAAGAAACGAGAAAGAGTGGGTTTGAAGTTTGGATTGAATTTTTCTTTGTAATATTTGGGTTACTGTGGTAATTGTTTAAGAATGAATTTTGGATTAATTGTTGGACCACTAGAATAAAATTGAAGATCAGTTGGTATGTCTTTAAAATAGCACTTATGTATAATATCTTCCCCACAATTCTTTATCCACAAATTTGTGTAATTTGCAATAATCTCAAACATAGGAAATTAGCATGAACATCGTAGCTTGCTTCAGGCGCAATTAAATAAATTATCGTGACTATGGGTACGGTTCCCGTGGCATAGTCATAGATACGTAACTCCAAAATTCGAGTGCACGCTGGCGTGACTCGACCCTAATTTCAAAAATTAAAATAAACATGTAGTAGATCGTGGGTACGGTTCCCGTGGTATGATTTGCGATGTGTACAAAATAGCAAGTGCGCGACACTGCGACTTGTTTAAGTAAACTCCATAATTGTTTAAAATAATTTAAAGCGGCTAAAAAGTTAAAAAGACACAATAGGCTTTAAATATGTAATAAATCAGATAGTTAAGCCAATTATTAATAGTTGAGTGACTATGCTAAAACCACGGAACCCGAGAATGCCTAACACCTTCTCTCGGGTTAACAAAATTCCTTACCCGAATTTCTATGTTCGCGGACTGTAAAACAGAGTCAAACTTCCTCGATTCGGGATTTTAAACCGGTGACTTGGGACACCATAAATTATTCCAAGTGACGACTCTGAATTTTAAATAAAAAATACTCCCGTTTCGATTGTCACTTAAATTGGAAAAAGCTCCCTTATACCCTTCCGTGGGTAGTAAAAAGGAGGTGTGACAACGTTAGCGAAGGGTAATCCCCCTAGTGCTTCGTGTTCGCGACCAAGGTTATGCGTTCGCGTAGAACAAAACGACCCCCCAACAATTTTACCCTTCGTGATCGCTGGAAAAGCTTCGCGATCGCGAAGCACAAAATCACTGCGCACCAGTAACAACAAAACAACAGAATTTTTATAAGTTCAAAACATCCCGAAACCTACACGAAACTCACCCGAGCCCTCGGGGATCTATACCAAACATCATACGGACTTGCTTGTGCGATCAAATCACAAAAATAACACCTAAAACTATGAATTTAACCTCAAAACTCATGATTTTCTAAAGAACACTTCAAATTCACTATTTTCTCAAACGGACGTCCGAATCACGTCAAATCAACTCCGATTCTCACCAAATTTCATAGTTAGTACTTAAACATTATAACAAACCTGTACCGGGCTCCGGAACCAAAATACCAGCCCGATACCAACGGTTTCAAACATTCATTCATTTCTTTATTTCATTAAAAATCCAGCACAACAAGTTTCTTCAAAAATTGATTTCTATGGCTAGGGACCTCAGAATTCAATTCCGGGCATACGCCCAAGTCCCATATTTTACTGCGGACCTTCCGGGACCGTCGGAACACAGGTCCGAGTCCGTTTACTCAAAATGTTGACCATGGTCATCAAATTTTAACTCTAAAAATTATTATTTCTTATATTTTCACATAAAGGCTTTCCAGATTCACGCCCAGACTGCGCACGCAAGTCGAGATAAATAAAACTAACCTTTTTAAGGCTAATGAGCCCAGAATGGAGTCTTAATTCATAAGATGATCCTTTGGGTCATCATAATCTCCACCTCTAAAACAAACGTTCGTCCTCGAACGAACATAGAAAAGTACCTAAACTGGAGAACAAGTGGGGATATCTACTCTACATGTCCGACTCGGACTCCCAAGTAGCTGCCTCAACAGGCTGACCTTTCTATTGCACTCTAACTGAAGGGTAACTCTTTGACCTCAACTGACGAACCGGTCGGTCTAAAATTGCTACCGAATCTTCCTCATAAGTCAATTCCTTGTCCAATTGGATGGAGCTGAAATCTAACACGTGGGACGGGTCACCATGATATTTACGGAGCATGGACACATGGAATACCGGATGAATTGAGAATAACCCTTGAGGCAACTCAAGTCTATAAGCTACCTACCCCACTCTCTCGAGAATCTCAAATGGCCCGATATACCTAGGGCTCAACTTGCCTTTCTTCCCAAATCTCGTAACAGGGTGATACCCGAAGTAATACCCTCTCTCCAACCATGAATGCCACATCACGAACCTTACGGCGACATAACTCTTTTGCCTAGACTGAGCTGTACGAAGACGATCCTGTATAATCTTGACCTTGTCCAAGGCCTCCTGAACTAAGTCTGTACCCAATAACCAAGCCTCTCCCGGCTCAAACCATCCAACTGGCGATCTCCACCATCTACCATATAATGCCTCGTAGGGAGCCATCTGAATGCTCGACCGGTAGCTATTATTTTAGGCAAACTCTGCTAACGACAAGAACTGATCCCAAGAACCTCCAAATTCAATAACACGAGCATGTCCTCCAAGATTTGAATAGTACACTCGGACTGCCCGTCCATCTGAGGATGGAATGCTGTGCTCAGCTCAACCGTGTACCCAACTCACGTTGATCTGCCCTCCAAAAGTACGAGGTAAACTGCGTAGCCCGATCAGAAATGATAGACACGGGCACACCGTGAAGACGAAATAGACACGGGCACACCGTGAAGACGAACGATCTCCCGAATGTAAATCTCTGCTAGCCGCTCCGAGGTATAAGTACTTGCTACTGGAATGAAATGTGCTAATTTCGTCAGCCTATCCACAATAACCCAAACGGTGTCGAACTTCCTCTGAGTTCGTGGGAGTCTAACAACGAAGTCCATAGTGATAGGCTCCCACTTCCACTCAAGAATCTCTATCTGCTGAAGTAAACCACCGGGTCTCTGATGCTCATACTTTACCTGTTGACAATTCAAGCAACGAGCCACACAAGCAACAATGTCCTTCTTTGTCATTCTCCACCAATAGTGCTACCGTAGGTACTTGTACATCTTGGCAGCACCTGGGTGAATATAATACTTAGAAATGTGAGCCTCCTCAAGGATCAACTCACGAAGCCCATCTACATTAGGCACACACACTCAACCCTGCTTCCTCAAACACCGTCATCTCCAACTGCAACCTTCTTGGCACCACCGTGCCGAACTGTGTCCTTAAGGACCATCAAATGCGGATCATAATCCTGCTAATCTCTGATACGCTCAAATAAAGAAGACCGAGCGACTGTACAATCTAAACACGGCTGGGCGAAATATCCAACCTCACAAACTAATTAGCCAAAGTCTGTCTGAAGCTAACGGTCTCTCAGCGACTTGAATGAATGCAAGGCTGCCCATACTCACTGCCTTCCTACTCAATGCATCGACCACCACATTGGCCTTCCCTGGATGATACAATATAGTGACGTCATAGTCTTTCAGTAACTCTAACCATCTCCTCTGCCTCAAATTATAATCCTTTTGCTTGAACAAGTACTGAAGACTGTGATGATCCGTGAAAACCTCACACGACACACCATAGAGATAGTGCCTCCAAATCTTCAATGCTTGAACAATGGATGCCAACTCTAAGTCATGGACATGATAATTCTTCTCATGGAATTTCAAATGCCGA
The DNA here is from genome assembly GCA_005239495.1 of Nicotiana undulata. Lineage (NCBI taxonomy): Eukaryota > Viridiplantae > Streptophyta > Magnoliopsida > Solanales > Solanaceae > Nicotiana > Nicotiana undulata. Next base: position 17,731 of record ML254248.1, on the reverse strand, counting down.
GACGCATATGCAATCACCCTGGCTTCCTGCATCAATACCGCTCCAAGCCCAACACGTGAGGCATCACAATATACCATAAAGGATCCTAAACCTGATGGTAACACCAACACCAGTGCTGAAGTCAAGGCTGTCTTGAGCTTCTGAAAGCTCGCCTCACACTCGTCCGACCATTTGAATGGGGCACCTTTATGAGTCAATTTAGTCATTGGGGCTGCTATAGATGAGAACCCTACCATAAAACGACGGTAGTAACCCACCAAACCCAAGAAGCTCCTGATTTTCGTGGCTGAAGTGGGTCTAGGCCAGTTTTTGACTGCCTCTATATTCTTAGGATCTACCTGAATACCCTCTACTGATACGATGTGACCCAAGAAAGCTATTGAATCTAACCAGAACTCACACTTTGAAATTTTTTCATACAGCTGACTATTCCTCAAAGTCTAGAGCGCTATCCGGAGGTTCAGCTCATGCTCCTCCCGGCTGCGGGAGTATATTAGGATATCATCAATGAACAAAATTACGAAGGAATCCAGATAAGGCTTGAAAACCCGATTCATCAAGTCCATAAATGCTGGTGGGGAATTAGTCAAGCCAAAAGACATCACCAGGAATTCATAGTGCCCATACCTTGTCCGAAATGCTGTCTTAGGGACATCAGATGCCCTAATCTTCAACTGATGGTAACCCGATATTAAATCAATTTTTGAAAACACCCTGGCATCCTAAAGCCGATCAAATAGATCATCAATTCTCGACAATGGATATTTATTCTTGACGGTAACTTTATTCAAGTACCGATAATATATACACATCCTCATCGATCCATCATTCTTATTCACGAACAAAACCGGTGCAGCCTAGGGCGAGACACTAGGTCTAATGAAGCCCTTATCAAGCAAGTCTTGCAACTGTTCTTTCAATTCTGGTGGGGCCATTCGGTATGGAGGAATAGAAATATGCTGAGTGCCCGGAGCCACATCAATGAAAAAATAAATATCCCTGTCGGGTGGCATCCCCGGCAGGTCTGCAGGATATACCTCGGGAAACTCACGAACAATAGGCACCGAATCTATAGAAGAAACCTCAGCATTAGAATCACGAATATGAGACAAATAAGCCAAACATCCCTTCTCAACCATGCGTCGAGCCTTGGCATAAGAAATCACTATACTGGGAGAATGACCAGGAGTCCATTTCTACTCCAATCGAGCCAACCCCGACAAAGATAATGTAACTGTCTTGGCGTGACAGCCCAAGATGGCATAATAAGGTGATATCCATTCCATGCCCAATATGACATCGAAATCAACCATGTCAAGAAGCAAAAGGTCCACACTGGTTTCAAGACCCTCAATAATGACCACACACGAACGATACACATGATCTACAACAATAGCATCCCCCACGGGCGTAGACACATAAACAGGGACACCCAAGGAATCACAGGGCACAACCAAATACGAGGAAAAATAAGATGATACATAAGAGTAAGTAGACCCTGGATCAAACATAACTAAAGCGTCTCTATTGCAAACAGAAATGGTACCTGTGATAACAACATCAGAGGATTCCGCCTCAAGTCTAGCTAGAAATGCATACAATCGGGGCTGAGCCCCACCACCCTGAACCACGTCTCTGGGACGACCTCCGACATGTTGACCTCCACCTCTAGCGGGATGGCCTCCACCTTTAACAATCTGGTCCCTACCTCTGGCTACCTGACCCCTACCCCTGGCTGGCTGGGAAGGTGGTGCGGCAAGTGGTGTTGGAACTATAGCACGAGAACCCTGATACTGAGAATTATCTGACGCGCGAGGGCAATATCTAGCAATGTGCCTCGGGTAACCACAAGGGTAACAAGACCTCGGCTGCTGAGACTCCTGGCCGGCAATCTGACCCGGTCGACCTGAATAATCTCCCTGAAAGCTCTGGAGAGGAGGTGCACTAATAGGGGCTGGCTGATTAGGATAAGGCAAATAAGGGCCAAGTCCACCTGAGGTACCATGGGATGCCTGACACGCTGAGTGAAATGTCCTAGAAGAATGGCCTCTACTGAAAGTAACCCCGCCCCCAGATGAGGCACCGCTTAAACCACCAGAATGATGAGGTCTCTTGTCTGACCCCTGACCTCCCAATCCAAGAACCATCTAAAATCTCTCCTGGCCACATTGGCCGCATATTGAAAGGAAATCTCGCTCCCTGTCTCCTTAGCCATCTACAATCTGATCGGCTGAAAGGCCCTTAATAAATCTACCGACCCTCTCTCTCTCTGTGGGTAACAAAATAATAGCATGTCGAGCCAAATCCACAAAGCGATTCTCATACTGGGTAACAGTCATGCTGCCCTACTGAAGACGCTCAAATTGACGGCGGTTCTTCTCCCTGGTAGTGATAGGTAGAAACTTCTCGAAAAAGAGGTGTGAAAACTGATCCCAAGTCAGAGCAGGTGACCCAGCTGGTCTTGTCAACAAATAATCCCTCCACCATTTCTTGGGGAAACCAGTCATTTGAAAAGTGGCAAAATCGACTCCATTGGTCTCCAAAATACACATGTTCCGAAGAACCTTACGACAACTATCAAGATATTCCTGAGGATCCTCTGAAGTGGCACCACTGAAATGAACAGGGAAAAGCTTGATGAACTTGTCCAATCTCCACAAATCATCTGAGGACATAGATGCCCCATCAACAAGCGGTGCTGCTGCAACTGGCTGAACTACCCTAACTGGATTGGCTGCTGGAGTATGAATCTGAGGAGTAGTAATCTGCTCAGGAGTGTGGGTAACATGAGTCTGAACCCCTCCTCCAGCCTGAGATACAACTGCTGCAACGGGGAATGCGCCAGTCTGGGCTACACTCTCCATAAGGCCCACTAGTCGGACCAAAGAATCCTGAAGTACTGGGTTAGCAATAAACCCCTCTAGGACCTGAGCTGGTCCCGCTAGAACGGTCTGAGCTGGAGGCCCCTCATCAATCTCTATCTGGGTCTCTGCAGCTGGGGCTGCTGCGTGAGCAATGGGCTGAGTCCATCCCTTGCCTCGACCTCTGGCATGGCCTCGGCCTCTGCCCCCAGTAGAAGATGCTACTGTTGGAGGACCTGATTGTTGGTAAGCGGAAGAAGAATCACGTGTTCTCTCCATCTACGAGAGAATAGAAGAGTTCAATCAGTATTTAAGATAACAAGAATCGCACGACAGAGTAGAAATAAAAATGAGTTTGTTCCTAACTTCATAACCTCTGAGAGATAAGTACAGCCGTCTCCGTACCGATCCCTCAGACTCTACTAAGCTTGTTCGTGAATTGTGAGACCTAGGCAACCTAGTGCTCTGATACAACCTTGTCACGACCCAAATTCCCAACCCTCGAGATCGTGATGGTGCATAACACCACACTTGCTAGGCAAGCCAATCTTAGATGGATTCAACATTTAAAATAATTAAAATAATAATACTAAGTCTAAAATTATCCAATAAATGAATCCAGAATAATATGCGAGATAATGAAACGAAACTCGAAGCTAATACTAATATCTAGCTACCCAGGGTTTGGTGTTACAATTCACGAACTACTAAAGAATACTACAAGTAATTGGCTCAAGAAATAATGTATAACTTTTTTGAATCAAATAAAACAATAACTAAATAATGTAGAGAAGACTCCAGGAATCCGCGGACGCCAACATATCTACCTCATGTCTCCATGCGAATAGTACCGGCTCTAGCTCGAACTCAGCTTGGACCTAAACCTGGATTTACACAAGAAGTGCAGAGTGCAGTATCAGTACAACTGACCCCATGTATTGGTAAGTGTCGAGTCTAACCTCGGCGAAGTAGTGACGAGGCTAGGACAAGACACCACATAAAAACCTAGACATATAAAATCACGCTAATAGCCACAACAACAAATAAAGAATTTAAAGATAACCAATAATGGGAACGGAACATGCAGTGGGGAATTTAACATCAGGAGTGAGGAAAACAATAAGACAGAATTAGACAGTGATCAACAATAATTTTAGCAATTAAAAATAGAAAGGACACTTGCACGACATAACCCTTCGTGCTTTTACTCTCATCCTTACCAAATAATAAATAGAATACACAGTATCACCCTTCGTGCTTTTACTTTCATCCTCACCAGATTATAAATAAGAATGCACGGCATCACCCTTCGTTCTTTACACTCTACCTCACAAATATAATTCATTCATGCACGACATCACCCTTCGTGATTTACACTCTTCCTCAAAATATAATATAAATGAATCATGCACGGCATCACCCTTCGTTCTTTACACTCTACCTCACAAATATAATTCATTCATGCACGACATCACCCTTCGTGATTTACACTCTTCCTCAAAATATAATATAAATGAATCATGCACGGCATCACCCTTCGTGCTTTACACTCTTCCTCACCAATCACAGAATCATTAACAACAGACAAAGAGGGATTTCACAATAAAATCAATAGTTCATCATAGTTTCTATCATCTTTTAACACTTCAATTCCAATTCAATATTCACAATATTATCCATCTCGGTGGAACCGGATACTAATCTTCCAACATTTCACTAACAACAATAATCATAGATGATAGGCTTTAAGACAACCAAAATAACAAGAATTAACGTTCACTCGCATGGTGTGACCTGACCACAACATATAGGTACTCGTCACCTCACCTATACATCGGATTTAGCAACAAAACATGTAGCAAGCAGTCACACAATACCTATTCCCTCAAGCTAAGGTTAGACAAAACACTTACCTCGATTTCGCAGGCCACTCATTGCTCAATTACAACTTTTCATTTCGAATTCACCTCCAACACACTCGTACCAAATCATAATTAGTTCAATATCATTTATTAGTGCTAAAGGAACTAACTTTAATGCAAAATTATGGTTTTCCTAAGTTTTCTAAAAAAAAAAGTTAAAAATTGACCTCGGGCCCGCTTGGTCCAAGCTCGGGGTTCGGACCAAATTCCGTTTACCCATTCACCCCCGAGCCCGAATATGTAATTAGTTTCGAAATCCGGCCCCAATTCGAAGTCAAAATTCCATTTTTACAAAATTCTCTAATTCTACCAAAACCCCCAATTTCTACCATGAAAACCCTTGATTTTTGATTGAAAAATGATAAAAAATATTGGGTAATCAAAAGAAAATAGTTTAGAATCGTTTATCAACACTTTGGGGGTGAACTTGTGGGTTGAAAATCACCTCTAGGTCTTTTTAGTTTGAAAATATGAGAAAAATAGCTGCTGCCCGTTTTAATTTTGTTTTAAAGTCGCTGGACATGCCTTTATCGCGTTCGTGATGGGCCTGTCGCAATCGCAGAGAAATACGACCCAATGGCCTTCGCGTTCGCGATGCTTTGCGACTTGATGACCGTCATGATCGCGACCCAATGGTCGCGTTCGCGTAGAACAAATCGAGGCTCCCCTCCCAGGCCCATAACTCATTGCGTTCGCAATAGCCTGGTCGCGTTCGTGAAGGGTAATCCCGTTAGTGCTTTGCGTTCGCGACCAAGGTTATGCGTACGCATAGAAAAAAATTACCCCCGACAATTTTACCCTTCGCGATCGCGAAGCACAAAATCACTGCGCACCAGTAACAACAAAATAACATAATTTTTATAAGTTCATAACATCCCGAAGGCTACCCAAAACTCACCCGAGCCCTCGGGGCTCAAAACCAAACATGCACGAAAGTCTAAAAACATCATACGGACTTGATCGTGCAATCAAATCACAAAATTAACACCTAAAACTATGAATTTAACCTCAAAATTCATGATTTTCTCAAGAACACTTCAAATTCACTATTTTCTCAAACGGACGTCCGAATCACGTCAAATAAACTCCGATTCTCACCAAATTTCACAGATAGTACTTAAACATTATAAAAAACATGTACCGGGCTCCGGAACCAAAATACGGGCCCGATACCAACGATTTCAAACATTCATTCATTTCTTTATTTTATTAAAAATCCAGCACAATAATTTTCTTCAAAAATTGATTTCTAAGGCTAGGGATCTCGGAATTCAATTCCGAGCATACGCCCAAGTCCCATATTTTACGATGGACCTCTCGGGACCGACGAAACACAGGTCCGGGTTCGTTTACTCAAAATGTTGACCATGGTCAACTAAAATCAAATTTTAACTCTAAAAATTATTATTTCTTATATTTTCACATAAAGGCTTTTCGGATTCATGCCCGGACTGTGCACGCAAGTCGAGATATATAAATTTAGCCTTTTTAAGGCTAATGAGCCCAAAATGGAGTCTTAATTCATAAGATGACCCTTTAGGTCATTACAGATTTGGGTCGTGACAAGGATATACAGATGCTGATTAAGTTGGTGACCGGAATGATAGAAAATCAACATTCGGTTATTCCTTCTTACTTAATGGTGGTGCTCTATCATGAAAAAGTAAGAAACAAACCTGTACAACCCTTTCAATGATGGAAGCTGAGTTCGTGGTTTGTGCATTTGCAGTAAAAGAAGCTGTTTGGTTGAAGAGAATCTTTGAGCATTTTGATATTACCAAGAACTCTCAAGGTCCCATGACTCTATATTGTGATAGTCAAGAGGCTATTGCATATACAAAAGATCCTAAGTATCACAACAGGACCAAACACATTGACATCAAGTATAACTTTGTGAGAGACATGGTAGCAAGTGGATAGATGAATTTACAGTACATTCCTATGCATGCATGATAGATGATCCTTTTACAAAGGCGATATATAGAGATCTGTTTGAGAAACAGGTTATGGCACTAGGTTTGCGAAAGATATGAACATATTTATGTATTGTAAAATGACTTTAGTATTATAATATGCTCATCAATATTTGACTCTTGAATTTATGCTTATATCTCGTATGCATGTGATGACTGTCTTGTTGATAAAGTGTGTCAAAGAAGTCGAGAGATTGGCTCTATCACACCAACAATCGCCTCTTACGTTAAGAATCTATCACGACCCAAATTCCCAACCTTAAGGATCGTAATGTCGCCTAACACCACACTTGCTAGGCAAACCAATGTTAGAACTTATTTAATTAATTTCCATCAAAGTCTATTTAATTATAAGCAGAGAACTCAATATCAAACTAACTTATTAATTCCGATTCCTAACTTGACGAATACAATAATAAATGAATGAATAACCGAGCCACGAACTAAATATATAACTATTAGACTACCCCAGGGTCTGGTGTCACAATTCACGAACTTCTAAGAACACTACAAATAATGGACTGAAGGAAATAATGTATCTGTTTCGAAAGTAATAAAACAATATCTATAAAACTGAGAGAAGACGCCAGGAATCTGCGGACGTCAGTAGATCTACCTCGTCTCTGAAAGGATGAATGTTGGATACTAAGATCTCCTAATGCTGGTCGGCACCTGGATCTGCACAAAAGAGTGCAGAGTGTAGTATCTGTACAACCGACCCCATGTACTGAGTAAGTGCTGAGCCTAACCTCGACGAAGTAGTGACGAGGCTAAGGCGGGGCAAAGTAACGTACTTGTAGCAGTATATATATAACGAAACAAGAAGAAATAATTCTAAACAAAACAAGAACAATAACTCGTAACAATAAATAAAATAACTCAGTTACCTCTTTCTAGGCCTCAACTATAACAAAATCTCGCATAAATTTCCAAACTTCCAAGTTTGACTTAATAAGTGTAAAATATGTAAAATAGTAAAGTAAAACAAATTTTTTTCAAATCTTTGCTTTTTCTTAGATAGTAAAAATATAGGTGTCCTCCCTTATTGCTCCTTGTTGCGGCGTGCAATCCGATCCTGCCTGTCCACCCTTATTACACCTTGTTGCGGCGTGCAACCTGCTCCCACCAGACATGTCATATCAATTTTTATTTATGAAAACTTTCACAATTCACGCCAAGACTTTCACAACAAGTTCATCTCAACAAGTGCAAATAGAAAACAATATAGCTTATAAGCTGTATCCAATATCATTTCATAATGAAACCAACCAGATTATGTGTAAATACCGTAACGCTGTCATCCAGCTCAATCTTTATGTACCATAAAAAAATCAAAGGAACATCCAACACTTTTAACACACTTGCAACAATGCTTGACAATAATCTAATGAAACCAAATAGTCATGTAAACCTCAATGATCACAAAAAAATTAAGTCAAGAAGCAAATAAATGAGAAACGGGGAAAGGGATCATGTTGAACAACAATTTGGTAGTGCATAGGTACTCTTCACCTCACCTATACACTACACACAAGTAATTTCACATAACAATCAGGTTGGGGATTCCTATTCCCTCAAGTCAAGGTTAAACCAAGCACTTACCTCAATATCACAAGCAATTCACTTTTCTAGCACTGGCTTCCCTTTAGAATTTGCTTCTAATCCGCTCGAATCTAATCACAATTGGTTCAATATTATCAGTCATAGCCTAAAGGAATCAACTTTATTGAAAAACAATGGTTCTCCTATGTTTTCTTATCCTAATTCAAAATCGACCCTGGGTATGCTTGGTCTAAACTCGAGGTTCGGACCAAAACCCGTTTACCCAATCTCCCCTGAGCCGGGATATGCAATTGGTATTGAAATCCGACCTCAATTCGAGGTCCAATTCCCCAAATTTTGAAATTCCTAAGCTCTACCCCAAAACCCAATTTTTACAATGAAAACTCTAGCATTTTGGTTGTAATCTTGTTAAAAGTCTTTAGGAATTGAAAAGAATTAGTTGGAGATCACTTACTAATGATTTGGAGAAGTTTTGGTCTTTGGAAAATCTCCTATGGAGGTTTAGGGTTTGAGAAAATTGAAAAAGAAGTGAAAAACCCCTCAAAAAGCTGATATAACAGGCTGCAGGTCTCGCATTTGCGTTTACCCTGACTTTTCCGGAATTTATCGCAAATGCGAGCAAGTCTTCGCATTTGTGAACTATGGAGCTTCGCATTTGCGACCCAGGACCTCGCATATGCGAGATCTGAGTCTGGCCTTTGACTTCGCAAATGCGAAGCCTGACCTCGCATTTGCAAGATCTGAGGCCTGCACACCAGATGTTTAGTTGTTGGGGTATTTTTCTAAGTCTAGACACTTCGTAGCCTACTCGAAACTCACCCGATCCCTCGGGGCTCCAAACCAAACATGCACGCAAGTATAAAAATATCATACGGACTTGCTCGTGCGATCCAATCATGAAAATAACATCAAAATCTACATATTTAACCTCAAAACTCAAGATTTCTTCAAGAATATTCAAATTTCTAACTTTTCAACCGGAGGTCCGAATTGCTTCAAATCAACTCCGATTCTCATGAAATTTCATAGATAGGACTTAAATAACATAAAGAACTTGTTTCGGGCTCCGGAACAAAAATACAGGCCCGATATCATCAATTTCACATATTATTTCATTTCTTTATTTCTTGAATTAACTAGTAGAATAATTTTCTTCAAAAATTGTTGGTTTCTAAGGCTTGGGACCTCAGAATGCAATTTTCGGGCATACGCCCAAGTCCCATATTTAATTGCGGACCTCCCGGGATCGTCGGAATACAGATCCGGGTATGTTTACCAAAAATGTTGACCAAAGTCAACTAAAACAAAATTTTAACTCTAGAAATTACTATTTTTCACATTTTCACATAACCGCTTTCCGGTTTCACGCCCGGATTGCGCACACAAATCGACATAATTAAAATTAGTCTTTTATGGTAGTAAGACTAGAATTAAGTCTGATTTCATATCATGACCCCTTGGGTCATCACAATCTCCACCTCTAAAACACACGTTTGTCCTCGAACGGACATAGTAAATTACTTGAATTGGCAAACAAGTGTGGATATCTACTCTGCATGTCCGACTCTGACTCCCAAGTAGATGCCTCAACGGGCTGACCTTTTCATTGCACTCGAACTGAAGGATAACTCTCCGACCTCAAATGACAAACTTGCCGGTCTAAAGTGGCCACCGGATCCTCCTCATAAGTCAAGTGTTTGTCCAATTATACAGAACTGAAATCTAACACGTGGGACGGGTCACCATGATATTTCCGGAGCATAAACACATGGAATACCGGATGGACTGAGGATAACCCTGGAGGCAACGCAAGCCTATAGGCTACCTCCCCCACTCTATCAAGAATCTCAAATGGTCCGATATACCTGGGGCTCAACTTACCCTTCTTCCCAAATCTCATAACACCCTTCATGGGTGATACTCGAAGAACATTCTCTCTCCAACCATGAATGCCACATCTCTAACCTTACGATCCGCATAATCTTTTGCCTAGACTGAGCTGCACGAAGTCGCTCCTGAATAATCTTGACCTTATCTAAGGCCTCCTGCATCAAGTCTGTACCCAATAACCGAGCTTCTCCAGGCTCAAACCATCCAATTGGTGATCTACACCGTCTACCATATAATGCCTCAGAGAGAGCCATCAGAATGCTCGATTGATAACTATTATTATAGGCAAACTCTGCTAACGACAAGAAATGATCCCAAGAACCTCCAAAGTCAATTACACAAGCGCGAAGCATATCCTCTAAAATCTGAATAGTACGCTCGGACTGCCCGTCCGTCTGAGGATGAAATGCTGTGCTCAACTTAACTCGGCTACCCAACTCACGCTGAACTGCACTCCAAAAGTGCGAGGTAAACTGCGTACCCCGATCAGAAATGATAGACACGGGCACAACGTGAAGGCGAACAATCTCCCGAATATATATCTCAGCCAACCGCTCTAAAGTATAAGTACTTGCTACTAGAATGAAATGTGCTGATTTAGTCAGCCTATCCACAATATTCCAAACCGCGTCAAATTTCCTCTAAGTCCGTGGGAGTCCAACAACGAAGTCCATAGTGATATGCTTCCACTTCCACTCAGGAATCTCTATCTGTTGAAGCAAACCACCAGGTCGCTGATGCTCATATTTTACCTGCTGACAATTCGAAGAACGGGTCACATAAGCAACAATATCCTTTTTCATCCTTCTCCACCAATAATGATGCCTCAAGTATTGGTACATTTTGGCTACACCTGGGTGAATAGAATACTTAGAACTATGAGCCTCCTCAAGAATCAACTCACGAAGGCCATCAACATTAGGCACACATATACGACCCTGCATCCTCAAAACACCGCCATCTCCCACTATAACCTTCTTGGCACCGCCGTGCCGAAATATGTCTCTAAGAACCATCAAATGTGGGTCATCATCCTGCCGCTCTTGAAATATGCTCGATTAAAGAAGACCAAGCGATGGTACAAGCCAAAACACTGCTTGGCGAAATCTCCAACCTCACCAACTGATTAGCCAAAGTCTAAACATCTAAAGCCAACGGTCTCTCCCCAACTGGAATAAATGCAACTCACCGACTTCCTACTCAAGGCATCGGCCACCACATTGGCCTTCCCGGGATGATATAATATAGTGACATCATAATCCTTCAATAACTCCAACCATCTCCGCTGCCTCAAATTTAAGTCCTTTTGCTTGAACATGTACTGGAGACTAAGATGGTCAGTGAAAGCCTCACACGACACGCCATAGATATAGTGCCTCCAAATCTTTAATGCATGAACAATGGCTGCCAATTCTAAGTCATGGACATGATAATTCTTCTCATGAATTTTCAACTGACGTGATGCATATGCAATCACCCTGCCATCCTGCATCAATACTACCCCAAGTCCAACTAGAGAAGCATCACAATAAACCGTGTAAGAACCTAAACTTGATGGTAACACCAACACCCGTGTTGCAGTCAAAGACGTCTTGAGCTTCTGAAAGCTCGCCTTGCACTCATCCGACCATTTGAATGGAGCACCTTTATGAGTCAATTTGGTCATTAGAGCTGCTATAGATGAAAACACCTCCACAAAGCGACGGTAATAGCATGCCAAACCCAAGAAGCTTCTGATTTCTATGGCTATGGTGGGTCTAGGCCAGTTCTTGTCTGCCTCTATCTTCTTAGGATCCACCCGGATACCCTCTGCTGATACAATATGACCCAAGAAATATACTGAATCTAACCAGAACTCACATTTTGAAAACTTGGCATACAACTGGTTATCCCTCAAAGTCTGGAGTTCTATACGGAGGTGCTGCTCATGCTCCTCACGATTATGGGAATATATCAGAATATCATCAATGAATACAATTACAAAAGAGTCCATATGAGGCTTGAAAACTCGACTCATTAAGTCCATGAAGGCTGTTGGAGCATTGGTCATACTTAAGGACATCACCAAAAATTCATAGTGCCCATACCTCGTCCGAAAGGCTGTCTTAAGAACATCAGTTGCCCTAATCTTCAGCTGATGGTAACCAGATCTCAGATAAATTTTTGAAAACACACTAGCACCATGAAGCTGATCAAATAAGTCATCAATCCTCAACAATGTATGTTTATTCTTGATAGTGACTTTATTCAACTACCGGTAGTCTATACACATCCTCATCGACTCATACTTCTTATTCAAAAACAAGACTGGCGCATCCCAAGGCGAAACATTGTGTCTAATAAAATCATTATCAAGCAAGTCTTGCAACTGCTCTTTCAATTCTTTCAATTTTGGTGGGGCCATACGATATGGAGGAATGGAAATGGGCTGAGTGCCCGGAGCCACATCAATACAAAGATCGATATCCCTGTCGGGTGGCATCCCCGACAGGTTTGCAGTAAATATCTCGAGAAACTCACGAACGGTAGGCACCGAATCTATAGAAGTAACCTCAGCCTCAAAGTCACGAATATGAGCTAAATAGGCCAAACACCCTTTTCAACCATACGACGATCCTTGGCATAAGAAATCACTTTGCTGGGAGAATGACCAGGAGTCCCTTTCCACTCTAATCAAGGCAACCCTGGCAAGGCTAGAGTAACTGTCTTGGCGTGACAGTCCAAATTGAAATAATATAGTGACAACCAATCCATGCCCAATATCACATCAAAATCAACCATGTCAAGAAGAGATCTACACTAGTTTCAAGACCCTTAATGACTATAACGCACGAACGATAAGCACAATCTACCACAATAGCATCCCCCACCGATGTAGATACATGAACATGAACACTCAAGGAATCACAGGGAATAACCAAATACGGGGCAAAATAGGATAAAACATAGGAATAAGTAGACTCGGATCAAACAAAACTTAAGAAGCTCTATCGCAAACTGAGATAATACCTGTAATAACAGCATCAGAGGACTCCGCCTCAGGCCTGGCTGGAAATGCATATAATCGGGGTTAGGCCCCGCCACTTTGAACTACGTCTCCAGGAAGACCTCTGATAGGTAGACCTCCACCTCTAGCAACTAACCTCCACCTTTAACAACCTGACCCCTACCTCGGGCTACCTGACCTCTACCCCTGAACCCTGATACTGGAGCTTATTACCTGCATATTTCGGACAAGTCCTTTGAACATGCCCATGTTAACCATACTCAAACATCCCTCCTGATACAAAGACTGACCCTGACGAACCGGTTGACCCTGATAATAACTCCGCAGAGGAGGTGCTCTAATAGGAGATGAAGGAGCACTGTAAACTGGCTGAGTAGAAGGAGGTGTATAAGAACCACGACCACTTGAAGTACCATGTGAAGCCTGTAGTGCTGAGTGAAATGTTCTGGTAGACTGTCCTCTGCTAAATGAAATCCCACCTCCAGACGAGGCACCACTGCATCCACCAGAATGGCGAGGTCTCTTGTCTGACCCCTGACCTCCCATTCCAAGAACCGACTCAACCCTCCTAGCCACATTAGCCGCATCCTGAAACGAAATCTCGGTCCCTGTCTCCTTATCCATCTGCAATCTGATGGGATGAGCAAGGCCCTCAATAAACCGTCTAACCCTCTCTCTCTCTCTGTCTCTTTGTCGGCAACAAAAGAATGGAATGCCTAGCCAAATCTACAAAATGATTATCATACTGGGTGACAGTCATGCTGCCCTGCTGAAGTCGCTCAAACTGACGACGCTTCTCCTCTCGAGTAATGACAGGCAAGAACTTCTCCAAAAAGTGATGAGAAAAGTGATCCCAAGTCAAGGCAGGCGACCCAACTGGTCTAGTCAACAAGAAATTCCTCCACTATTTCTTGGCGGAACCAGTCATCTGAAAAGCAGCGAAATCGACCCCATTGGTCTCCAAAATACCCATATTACGCAAAACCTCATGAAAACTATCTAGATATTCCTGAGGATCCTCTAAAGTCTCACCACTGAAGTGAACGGGTAATAACTTAATGAATCTTTCTGACCTCCACAAGGAATCGGTGGACATAGCTGCCCCATCAACAGGTGGCATTGCAGCAACTGGCTGAATCACCCCAACTGGATTAGACGAGGAGGTCTGAACCTGAGGAGTGGTCTGATCAAGAGTATGAGTAACAGGAGTCTGAATCCCTCCTCCAGCCTGAGATGTGGTCGTTGCCACGGGGAATGTGCCTGTCTGGGCGACACTCTCCATGATGCCTACTAAACGGACCAAAGCGTCCTGAAGCACTGGGGTGGCAATGAATCCCTATGGGACCTGAGCCAGTCCTGCTGGAGCGGTCTAAGATGGAACCCCCTCATGAATCTCAACATGGGGCTCCGCAGCTGGGGCTGCTGTCTTAGCAACGGGCTGTGTCCTGCCCCTGCCTCGGCCTTTGACGTGGCCTCGACCTCTGCCCCTAGTAGGAGCTGCTGCTGCTGCTGGAAGACCAGATGTTTGGTCAGCTGAAGAGGAAGCACGGGTTCTCGCCATCTGCGAGAGAATAGAAGAGTCTAAATCAGTATTTGAGATAACAAGAATCGCACGATAGAATATAAATAAAAATGGAGTTGTTTCCTAACTGGATAGCCTCTGAGAGATAAGTACAGACGTCTCCGTACCGATCCTTCGGACTCTATTAAGCTTGTTCGTGAATTGTGGACCTAAGCAACCTAGCGCTCTGATACCAACTTGTCACGATCCAAATTCACAACCTTAGGGATCGTGATGGCGCCTAACACCACACTTGCTAGGCAAGCCAATGTTAGGACTTATTTAATTAATTTCCATCAAAGTCTATTTAATTATAAACAGACAACTCAAAATCAAACTAACTTATTAATTCCAATGCCTAACTTCACGAATAAAATAATAAATGAATGAATAACCGAGCCACAAACTAAATATACAACTATATGACTACCCAGGGTCTGGTGTCACAATTCACGAACTTTTAAGAACACTACAAATAATGGGCTGGAGGAAATAATGTATTTGTTTCGAATGTAATAAAACAATATCTATAAAACTGAGAGAAGACGCCAGGAATCTGCGGACGCCAACAAATCTACCTCGTCTCCAAAAGGATGAATGTCGGCTACTAAGATCTCCTAACGCTGGCCGATAACTGGATCTGCACAAAAGAGTGCATAGTGTAGTATCAGTAAAACCAACCCCATTTACTGAGTAAGTGCCGAGCCTAACCTCGATGAAGTAGTGACGATGCTAAGGCGGGGCAAATTAATGTACCTGTAGCAGTATATATATAACGAAACAAGAAGAAACAATTCTAAACAAAATAAGAACAATAACTCGTAACAATAAATAAAATAACTCAGTTGCCTCTTTCCAGGCCTCAGCTATAACCAATCTCACATAAATTTCCAAAATTCCAAGTTTGACTTTTAAAATAATAATAAGTGTAAAATATGTAAAATAGTAAAGTAAAACAATAATTTTTCAAATCTTTGCTTCTTCTTAGAAAATCAGTAAAAATATAGGTGTCCTCCCTTATTTCTCCTTGTTGCGGCGTGCAACCCGCTCCCACATGTCCCCCCTTATTACACCGCCCTATATTCCACCTTATTACACCTGTTGTGGCATACAATCCGATCCCACCTGTCCACCCTTATTACACCTTGTTGCAGCATGCAACCCGCTCCCACCAAACATGTCATATCAATTTATTTATTTATTAAAACTTTCACAATTCAGGCCAAGCCTTTCACAACACTTTATCTCAACAAGTGTAAACAGAAAACAATATAGCTCATAAGCTGTATCCAATATCATTTCATAATGAAACCAACTAGAATATGTGTAAATACCGTAACGCTGTCATCCAGCTCAATCTTTATGTACTATAACAAAATCAAAGGAACATCCAACACTTTTAACACACTTGCAACAATGCTTGACAATAATCTAATGAAACCAAATAGTCATGTAAACCTCAACGATCACAAAACAATTAAGCCATGAAGTAAATAAATGAGAAATGGGGAAAGGGATCATGTTAAACAACAATTTGGTAGTGCATAGGTACTCGTCACCTCACCTATACACTACACACAAGTAATTTCATATAACAATCAGGTTGGGGATTCTTATTCCCTCAAGTCAAGGTTGAACAAGGCACTTACCTCAATATCACAAGCAATTCACTATTCTAGCACTGCCTTCCCTTTGGAATCTGTTTTTAATCCGCTAGAATCTAATCACAATTGGTTCAATGTTATCAGTCATAGCCTAAAGGATTCAACTTTATTGAAAAACGATGGTTCTCCTATGTTTTTCTATCCCAATTCAAAATTGACCCCGTGCCCGCTTGGTCTAAACTCGAGGTTCGTCCAAAACTCGTTTACCCAATATCCTACTAGACCGGATATGAAATTGGTATTGGAATCTGACCTCAATTCGAGGTCCAATTCCCCAAATTTTGAAATTCCTAAGTTCTACCCCAAAACCCAATTGTTAACGTGAGAACTCCTGAAATTTGATTGTAATCTTGTTAAAACTTGTTAGGAATTGAAAAGAATTAGTTGAAGATCACTTACCAATGATTTGGAGAAGTTTGGGTCTTTAGAAAACCACCTATGGATGTTAAGGGTTTGAGAAAATTTAAAAATAAGTGAAAACCCGTCAAAAGGTTGAAATAGCAGGTTGCAGGTCTCGCATTTGCGAACCCTGACTTTTCCAAATTTTTTTGCAAATGCGAGCAAGTCTTCGCCTTTGCGAACTATGGAGCTTCGCATTTGCGACCCAGGACCTCGCAAATGCGATATCTGAGGCTGGCCACTGACTTCGCAAATGCAAAGCCCGACCTCGCATTTGCGAGATCTGAGGCCTGCACACCAGATGTTCAGCTGTTGGGCTATTTTTCTAAGTCTAGACTTTCCGTAGCCTACCCGAAACTCACCCGAGCCCTCGGGGCTCCAAACCAAACATGAACGCAAGTCTAAAAACATCATACGTACTTGCTCGTGCGATCAAATCATCAAAATAACATCAAATCTACAGATTTAACCTCAAAACTCAAGTTTTCTTCAAGAACATTCAAATTTCTAACTTTTAATCGAATATCCGAATTACATCAAATCAACTCCGATTTTCATGAAATTTCACAGATAGGACTTAAACAACATAACGAACTTGTTCAGGGCTCCGGAACCAAAATACGAGCCCGATATCATCAATTTCACATAATATTTCATTTCTTTATTTCTTGAATTAACCAGTAGAATAATTTTATTCAAAAATTATTTTCTAAGGCTTTGGACCTCGAAATTCAATTTTCGGGCATACGCCTGTTACACCCCATGTTTTCGTATGTGAGAGTACATCGTAAGTCAATTGATGTAAGCTCAGAAATAAGATTCTATTCTATGGAATATCAAGTAAGTTAATCATGTTACGTTGGAGGTTAAAAATATTTAAGATCATGAATA
>ML254247.1:0-18664 GCA_005239495.1 Nicotiana undulata | reverse complement strand
ACGAAGTAGTGACGAGGTTACGACGGGGCATTAACAACATATAACCTGTGACAATAATATATACAATAACGCAACAAAATAATTCTACACGAACAAGAAAAATATAACCGAGACAATAAATAAAAAGCAAGAAGGAATTCAAAACAAATAATTAAGTACTGCAACAACAATGAAATAACTCAACCGCCTTTTCCAGGCCTCAGCTATAACAACCTCTCAAATGATTTTCAAGTTTCCAAACTTTAACTTTAAATAAAAGTAGTGCCAAAATATGAAAAATAGTAATATAAAATGGTAGTTTCAAATCTTGGTTTTTCTTTGAAAATCATTAAAAATATAATTGTCCTCCCTTATTGCTCCTTGTTGCGGCGTGCAACCCGATCCCACCAGACATATCATATCAATTTATTCACCCGTATCACGATCAATTTATTCACCCGTATCACAATCAATTATCCACCCTTATCACAACCCCCTTATCACCGCCTTTCAAGTCAAAGCCTTTCACAATATTTATGTCTCGACAAATTGTAAACAGAACAAGTTTCACCTTAAAATAATAGTAAAAGCAGAGTATGAACAATGAGTGTTCCAACCTTTATTTTATATACAATAAAACATGCATATTCTCCCTTTTCATTGTCTTGTTGCGGCGTGCAACTTGATCCCACCTATTCACAATATCACAATCAATTATCCATCCTTATCACAGCCCCCTTATCACACCAATTTTGTTTATTCATCAAAAACTTTCACAGTTCAGGCCAAGCCTTTCACAACACTTTTATTTCAACAAATTTCAAACAGAAAACAGTATAGCTCGTAAGCTTCAACCAATATGATTTTACAATAAAACAACCCAGAATATATATAAATACCGTAACGCTGTCAAGCCAACTCAGTCTTTATGTACCATGATAAAATCAAGAGAACAACCAACACTTTTAATACACTTGCCACAACAATTGGAAACAATCAATTGAAACCAAACAACCACTTAAACCTCAACAATCATAAAACAGTTAAACTGCATTTCTCATCACTTCCTCAATATTATCAAAAATGAAACCAACAGGGACATATATATAATTCGTAAAAATAATTCCAAACCACTCAACCGTTTTGTACCACAAGGAATCCAGCTAAAACAACCAATACTCTTTCCAAATAACCAAAAAAATATCTAACAATAAAATAACAAGGCCAAGTATTCATAGAAACAATAATGTACATAGAACAATTAAGACAAGAATCAATTAAGTTGGGAACGGGAAATGGATCATGCTTAACATGCAAATTGGGTGGTGCATAGATACTCATTACCTCACCTCTACACCACGCCCATGCATTTCACATAGAAAACAAGTGGGTATTCCTATTCCCTCAAGTCAAAGTTAGACCAAACACTTACCTCAATTTCGCAGGCCACTCACTGCTCAATTACATCTTTTCCTTTAGAATCTTTCTCTAAATTGCTCGAATCTAATCATAATTAACTCAATATCATAATTAAGGCTAAAGGAACTAACTTTATTGAAAATTATAATTTTTCCTAAGTTTTCTCAAAAAAGTGAAAACCCGACCCCGGGCCCCCTTGGTCTAAACTCGGGATTCATACCAAATTACGTTTACCATTCACCCACGAACCCAAATATACAATTAGTTTCTAAATCCGACCTCAATTAGAGGTAAATATTTGATTTTTACAAAATTGCCTAATTTTACCCTAACCTCAATTTTTATCATGAAAATTCTTAGTTTTTGATTTAAACGTGATGAAAAACAATGAGTAATTGAAAGAGTAAAGTTTAGAATTGATTACCTATGACTTGGGGATGATATTTGGTGAAGGAATTCGTTCCTAGGGCTGTGGGGTTCGAAAATTTGAAGGAGAAGAAGTCAGCCCGTTTTATATATATATTTTTCTGCCAGCTATTCTACCTCGTTTCTCGTGCCAAACAATCCTGAAACTCGATTTTTATTTCTCCAATGGATTTATTTTGAAATTCTAATCAAGTAAGGTTTTTGAATCACTCACTTTGACCTTATAATGAAGGAGATATGTAGATTTTAATATTTGCAAAGAGTGCAGATTTTAATCCGCTGTCAGTGACAATTTCGTAATTAACCTGTAAAATCTGGCAACCTTAGCAAAATGGCCAAACAATCCTCATACGATGTCCAAATTCGACGATTCTTTTTGTTACGGGTCCGTAATTACGATACAGATCTTATACTTCATTCAAAACAGAAATCAGAACTCATTTGTTCAATATGATATCATTTATGATTGAAGAAACGACGTCGAAGCATAAGAAAGAACTAGTGCAACACAATCCAAACCTATTTGATACTCACTCGAGCCCTCAGGGCTCTAAACCAAACATGCACGCAAGTCTAAAAGCATCATACAGACTTGCTCGTGCGATCAAATCATGAAAATAACATGTAAAGCTATGAATTAAACCTCAAAACTCATTATTTTCATCAAGAACACTTATAGTTCATAACTTTTCAACCGGATGTCCGAATCACGACAAACGAACTTCATTTATTACCAAATTTCACAGGCAAGGCCTAAATATTATAACAAATCTGTACCGGGCTCCGGAACCAAAATACGGGCCCGATACCAATGATTTCAAACATTAATTCTTTTTTTTATTTCAAAAATATTTCAGCAAAACAATTTCTTTCAAAAATTGATTTCTAAGGCTTGGGACCTCGAAATTCATTTTCGTGCATACGCCGAGTCCCATATTTTACTGCAGACCTCCTGGGATCGTCGGAACACAAATCCGAGTCTGTTTACTCAAAATGTTGACCAAAGTCAACTATAATCAAATTTTAACTCTAGAAATTACTATTTCTCATATTTTAACATAAAAGATTTCCAGTTTTATGCTCGGACTGTGCACGCAAATTGAGGTATTTAAAATTAGTCTTTTTATGGCTAATAAGCCTAGAATTGTTTCTAAATTCTTAAAATGACCCTCTGGGTCATCACATAGAGTAGTAATAAACCCCTCTAGAACTTGAGCTGGTCCAACTGGCGTGGTCTAAGCAGGGATCTCCTCATCCTTCTAAATTCGATGCTCGACGACACGTGCTCCTGCGTGGGCTCTAGGCTAAGCTTTGTCACTGCCTCTAGCTTTACCTTGGCCCTGGCCCCTACCCTTGGTAGTGGCTGCAACCTAGGGCTTCAGCTCCTAATCCTCTGTGGATATTGTACTTGTCCTTGCCATTTGTGAGAGATTAAGAGAATATTGATTCAAACTTCAACAATAGAATAAAGTCACACAATAGAGAAAGAAAGAAGTGGAATTTCCTGAAGCCTTATAGCTTCTAGAAGATAAGTACAAACATCTCCAAACCGATCCTGTCACGACCCAATTTTCCTCCGCATGGTTTCGTGGCGGCACCTAGTCTATACAACTAGGTAAGCCTAAAGATGTGCGGAATCATAATGTAAAAAACACAATACTAGAGGGTGAAGTAAAAGCAATACTATTAAACTGTGTCGCTCGACATTTACAGCTTTACTCTGCCCAAAACCCGGAATATCAACAATGTCACAAGCTGTACACTATAGCTCTATACAATGAAACTAGAAAGTATTTTTGCCTAAGTACTATGACTATACTAAAATAAGGAAGGGGACTCGGAAGGTTCTGCAGACGCGGCAGAAATACCTCACGGTCTCCAAATAGCTGCTGCAGACCTCCTAACTCCGGTACTGGGTGCTGATACCTGGATCTGCACATGGGGAAAACATGCGTAGAAAGGGCATGAGTACTCCACATTCGGTACTCAATAAGTGCCAAGCCGTGAGGTATAATTTAACAGTTGCAAATAAATGGAAATAATTAACGAAAATTTAAAGTAAAGCTAGAAAGAATAATGTAAAGTAGCTCTCAACTCAGCACAACATATAACTTAATAGATAATCGTGCAATGCAATACGGGGGGAAATCTCCCGGGTCTCAGCCCGTAGTCCCAACGTAAATATGCAATGCAGTACAGGGGGAAAGCTCCCGGATCTCGGTCCGTAGTCCCAATTTAAATATGCAGTGCAAGATGTATACCGGATGCAGCGTAAATCAATAGTTTAGGAAAAACAGTAGGCAATATAAAGTAAAATACTTCATCAAGGTTCAAATAGTAGTAGTGAGTGGAAAATCAGGTAAAATCGGTTGACATGTTTAAATCTTAAGTTGCTACTCAGTTTAAAACGATCACAATAATAATAGAATTGAAAATGAGGTATGACATAGAAAGAACGAAGGAAATCCAATAAAATAACCCATGCACGCACCCGTCACCTCACGTACACGGAGTTTTTATAGTGAAAATCAGTTAAAATGCCTAAGGGAAATATCCCTAACACAGAGTTAGGCAAGCCACTTACCCTGACTGCGCTACTCAACCCGATATCACGCTCTTGCCACGAGTATCCGACTCCGGGTGGCCCAAATCTATTCAATTCGATTGCATAATGTAAATATCATTTAAAGAAATCAAAATAACTAATTAATTCGAAGCTAATAAGCGAAATTAGGAATTTTGACTAAAACGCCCCTCGAGCCCACGTCTCGGAATCGGGTAAAAGTTATATTTTCCGGACTTCTATTCACTTACGAACTCACTCGAACAAGAATCATCGAAATCCCATGCCAAAACATCCCTAAATCCTCAGATTTTTAGTTGGGGAAGTTTCATCAAATTTTCATGGTATTTCACCAATTTTCATTGATTAGATTAAGGAAAATTATGTGGGTTAATGGTCTAACAATGGATTAGGATTAGAAAACTTTACCTATGATCCTCCTCTCCTTATCCCACTGAAAATCGCCACTTCCCGAGCTCACAATCGATTTTGGAGTTATGAATTTCAAACTGTCAGATTTTAGAATAAACAGCCCAGGGATTTCGCACCTGTGACTCCCCAATCGCACCTGCGGTACCGCACCTGCGGAAGTTTCATCGCAGGTGCGGAAGTCACTTAAGAAGCTTGGGGCCGCACCTGCGATCCTGCGCCTACGGAACCCAGGTCGCACCTGCGACGACTGGCCACCCCCCTCAGACCGCACCTACGAACAAACCCTTCGCACCAGCGTGTCCGCACCTGCGGAAAAATCCATGGCAGGTGCGAGACACCAGAAACAGGTCTGGTTCTGCAATCCCAAATGGTTCCAAATTCACCCGTTGGGCATCCGAAACAACCCCGAGACCCCTGGGGCGTCAACCAAAGTTACCAACTGACCCAAATACCTTTTTCAAACTTGGTTGAGCCTTAAAAACACGTCTCATAACATCAAAATCATCAAATATGCATTGATTCAAGCCTATGAACTTAGGAATTTTCAAGAATTCACATTCGACGCCGAAACATGTCTAAACTCGTCCGATTGACCCCAAATTTTGCACACAGGTCATAAATGACATTAAGGACCTGCTGTCGCTTCGGGAATTCCATTCCGAGTCCGATATCAAAATTTCACCTATCGGCCGAAATCGCCGAAATTCTAACTTTCGCCAATTCAAGCCTAAATCCACACCCAACCTCGAAAACACAATCCGAACACGCTCCTACCCCTAAAATCACTCAACGGAGCTAACGGAGTCGACGAAATTCCAGTCCGGATCCGTATTCCCACAGCTCTAGCTACGGTCCAATTTCTAAAGCTAAAATTCACCTCAAAGGACTATGTGACCAAAATCACTCTGAATTTCGCCACTCAACGCTCCGACACGTTCCATTAACATAATAAGACATGGGAGAAACAGTTATTAGGGGATCGATGCGCTAACTTTCAAAACGACCGATCGGGTCGTTACATTCTTCCCCTCTTAAGAAAATCGTTCGTCCTCGAACGAGTATAGAAACATACCTGAAGCTGTGAAAAGATGAGGGTACTGACTCCGCATGTCCTGCTCGGTCTCCCAAGTCGCCTCCTCGACCGGATGACCCCTCCACTTAACTTTGACTGAGGCAATATTCTTCGACCTGAGCTTTCTGACCTTACTGTCCAAAATAGCCACATGCTCCTGAACATATGATAAATCCTTGTCCAATTGGACTGAGCTGAAATCCTAAACATGAGTGGGATCACCGTGATACTTTCAGAGCATGGAAACATGGAATACCGGAGGAACACCAGCAAGGTTGGGGGGCAAGGCCAACTCATAAGCAGCCTCGCCAACTGGCCGCAACACCTCAAAAGGGCCAATGAACCTCGGACTCAGCTTACCCTTCTTCCCGAATCTCATGACTCCCTTCATAGGCGACACCCGAAGCAAAACCCGATCACTAGCCATAAATGCCAAGTCACTAACCTTCCGGTCTGCATAACTCTTCTGCCTGGACTGAGCTGTGCGAAGTCTCTCCTGAATCACCTTCACCTTGTCCAGAGCATCCTGAACCAAGTCTGCACCCAACAATCGGGCCTCGCCTGGCTCAAACCATCCCACTGGAGACCTGCACCGCCTACCATACAAAGCCTCAAACAGTGCCATCTGAATGCTGGACTGGTAGTTGTTATTATAAGAAAACTCTGCAAGAGGCAAGTACTGATCCCACGACCATCAAAAATCCATCACACAAGCACGAAGCATATCCTCGAGAATCTGAATCGTGCGCTCGGACTGCCCGTCCGTCTGAGGGTGAAATGTTGTACTGAGATCAATCTGGGTACCCAACTCACTATGCAAGGCTCTCCAGAAGTGCGAGGTGAACTGAGGACCTCGATCTTATATAATGGATACCGGCACACCATGCAACCGGACTAACTCCCGAACGTAGATCTGGGCCAACCTCTCAGAAGAGTACGTAGTCAATACTGTAATGAAATGGGCTGACTTGGTTAGCCGATCCACGATCACCCAAATAACATCATCCTTCCTCAAAGTCCGAGGAAGTCCAACCACAAAGTCCATGGTGATCCGCTCCCACTTCCACTCGGGAAGCCTAATCTGCTGAAGTAATCCTCCCGGTCTCTGATGCTCACATTTGACTTGCTGACAGTTAAGAAACTTAGCTACGAACTCCACGATATCCTTCTTCATCCTTCGCCACTAATAGTGTTGTCTCAAATCCTGGTACATCTTTGCGGTACCCGGATGGATGAAATACCGCGAGCTATGGGCCTCCTCAAGAATCAACTACCGAAGTCCATCTACATTGGGCACACAAATACGGCCCTACATCCTCATCACACCATCATCATCTATAGTCACATCCCTGGCATCACCCTGCCGAACTCTATCCTGAAGGGCCCGAAGGTCAGGATCATCATACTGGCTCTCCCGAATGCGGTCATAAAGAGAGGATCGAGCACCAACACAAGAAAATACCCGATGAGGCTCAGAGAGATCCAACCTCACGAACTGACTGGCTAAGGACTGAACATCCAAGGCTAAGGGCCTCTCAGCTGCACGAAGATATGCCAAACTACCCAAACTCTCCGCCCGGCGACTCAAGGCGTCGGCCACCACATTGGCCTTCCCCGGGTGGTATAATATAGTGATGTCATAATCCTTGAGTAACTCCAACCACCTGCGCTGGCACACATTGAGATCCTTCTGCCTAAAAATGTGTTGCAAACTCCAGTGATCCGTAAATATCTCACAGGGAACAACATATAAATAATGACGCCATATCTTCAAGGCGTGAACAATCGCTGCCAACTCGAGATCATGCGCAGGGTAATTTTTCTCATGTACCTTCAATTGTCTGGACGCGTAGGCAATCACCCTACCGTCCTGCATCAACACCGCTCCCAAGCCAATCCTCGAAGCATCACAATAGACTATAGAGGATCCCGAAGGGTAGGTAATACCAACATTGGAGCTGTAGTCAGGGCTGTCTTGAACTTCTGAAAGCTCTCCTCACACTCCTCAGTCCAAATAAAAGGTGCACTCTTCTGGGTCAATCTTGTCATGGGCGCTGAAATAGATGAAAATCCCTCCACAAAACGGCGATAATACCCAGCCAAACCGAGGAAACTACGGATCTCAGTAGCTGAAGACGGTCTGGGCCAACTCTGCACCTCCTCCACCTTCTTCGGATCTACCTTGATCCCATCCGAAGACTTTACATGGCCTAGGAATCTACAGAATCAAGCCAAAATTCACACTTAGAGAATTTGGCATACAACTTCTTCTCTCTCAAGGTCTGAAGCACGATCCTCAAGTTCTGCTCATGGTCCTCCTAGGACCGAGAATATACCAGAATGTCGTCAATGAACACGATGACGAAAGTATCAAGATAAGGCCGAAATACGTTGTGCATAAGATGCATGAAGGCTGATGGGGCATTGGTCAGCTCGAATGACATAACGAGTAACTCATAGTGGCCATATCTGGTCCTGAAGGCAGTCTTCGAGACATCCGACGCCCGGATCTTCAACTGATGATAGCCCAAATGAAGATCAATCTTGGAGAACACCCTGGCACCCTGTAACTGGTCAAACAGATCATCAATGCGGGGCAATGGGTACCTATTCTTCACTGTCACCTTATTCAGCTGTCGGTAGTCAATACAAATACGCATCGAACCATCCTTTTTCTTCACGAAAAGCACCGGAGCACCCCAAGGTGATACACTGGGCCTGATGAACCCCTTATCAAGCAATTCCTGCAACTTCTCCTTCAACTCCTTCAACTTAGGATGAGCCATGGGGTAGGGAGGAATGGAAATGGGCTGAGTGTCTGGCAACAAGTCAATGCTGAAGTCAATGTCTCTGTCGGGCGGCATACCCAGAAGATCAACTTGAAAAACATTAGGATAGTCCCTCACAACTGGGACTGACTCAACTGTAGGGGTCTCAACGCTAACATCTCTCACATAAGCCAAATATGCGTCACACCCCTTTGCACAATCCGCTGAGCCTTAAGAAAAGAGATGACTCGACGAGGAGTATACTCTAATGAACCCCTCCACTCCAACCTCGGTAATCCTGGCATAGCCAACATCATGGTCTTGGCGTGACAATCAAGGATAATATAGTGGGGAGATAAACATTCCATACCCAATATGACATCGAAGTCTACCATGCTAAGTAATAGTAAGTCAGCCTTGGTCTCGAAACCACTAATAATAATCAAACACAACCGATACACACGGTCCACAACAAGACATTCTCCCACTGGAGTAGAAACATATACGGGGGAACTCAAAGAATCCAAAGATATCCCCAAATGTGAAGCAAAGTAAGAGTACACGTATGAATATGTAGAACCTTGGTCAAATAATACTGATGCATCCCTATGACAGACAGGGACGATACCTGTAATAGCTGAATCTGAAGCAATGGCCTCGGATCGGGCTGGAAGGGCATAGTATCAGGCTGGACCTCCCCTTCTAGGGCGACCTCGACCTCCTTGACCTCCACCTCGAGCTGCCTGAGATGGTGGAGTAGAAGCTGGGGCTGGAAGTATAGCCGGGGAACCTGGTGGAAGGTGTGGAACCTGATAAGTCTAAGGTGGTGCAACCCTCTTGGCTCTAGGGCAATCCCTGATCATGTGACGTGAGTCACCACACCCAAAACAACCCCTCTGAGGACGCGGCAGCTGTTGCTGACTCTGAACTGGCCTGCTAGACTGGCCGGTGATAACACCTCGAGCTGAAGGCACCTGAGATATTGGTGGTGCATAATAAGGCTCCTGAGGCCTAGGAGGAGCTGGAATACCACTGGCTGCTGGGAGAGCTGAATGAACGGGGCGACTCACAAAACCCCTGCCAAAGCATGCTGCAGGTGCACAAACTCCTGAAAAGTGACCCGTCTCTCGAGACCTCTTGGCCTCTCTCTCCTCCCTGTCCCGGGCTAACATAATCTTAATCCTTCGGGCAATGCTCACAGCCTGCTGGTAAGTGATATCTGTCTCTAGCTCTCTGGCCATGCTAGTCCAAATACTGGGATGGAGCCCCTCAATAAAGCGTCAGACTCTCTCTCTGACAGTAGAAACCAAAGCTGGTGAATGACGTGCCAAGTCACTGAAACAGACTGCATACTCCGACACAGTCATAGTACCCTGGCGTAGCTGCTCAAACTCCGCACGCCAAGCATCCCCGAGACTTTGAGGGACAAACTCGAGTAGAAAAATCTCCGAAAACCGAGCCCAAGTAAGTGAGGCTGCCTCGTCTGGACTACTAAGCTCAAAAGCACGCCACCACTGATAGGCTGCTCCCCTCTGCTGGAAAGCAGTGAAAGAAACCCCGCTAGTCTCCACAATACCCATAGTGCAGAGAATGCGATGACACTCCTCAAGAAAACCCAGAGCATTGTCTGAAGCTGATCTGCTGAACTCAGGTGGGTGGTACTTTTTGTACCTCTCAAGACGGAGCTGCTCAGACTCAGATGCAGCTGCTCTGGCCTCATGCTGAACTGGAGCTGCTGGAGGCATAGGGATATACTATGGAACCTGCCCCATGTGAACCCTCTGCTTAGGAGTACGGGCTGCGGGAGTCTATGTCCCTCCCCCGACCTGGGATGTAGATGGGGCTATCGGAAGTAGTCCCGTTTGAGACAGAGTACTGAAAGCACTCATGAACTGGGCCAAAGTCTCCTGGAGGGCTGGAGTAATAGTAGGAACCTTCGGCGCCCCTCCAACTGTGGCTGTTGGGGGATCCTCCACCTTTGCTCTAGCCGGTGCTCGGGCTGCACCATGTGCTCGTCCTCTGCCCCGGCCCCTGCCTCTAGTGGCTGTGGCTGGGGGCTCGGGTGCCTGGTCATCAGTACGTCTGGTACGATTACGAACCATCTGTAAGCAAGAATAGAATAGAGTTTAAGAATTTTGTTAATAGTAACCAGCACGAGAAGAGATTCCAAGAAGTATGATTGTTCTTAACAGTTACATAGCCTCTCGAAGATAGATACGGGTGTCTCCACACCGATCCGCGAGACTCTAATAAACCGGCTAGTGACATTGTGACTCCTATGAACCTAGACGCTCTGATACCAACTTGTCACGACCCAATTTCCCTCCGCAGGGTTTCGTGACGGCACCTAGTCTATACGACTAGGTAAGCCTAAAGATGTGCGGAATCAAAATGTAAAACAACACAATAAGAGAGGATGAAGTAAAAGCAATACTATTAAACTGTGCCGCTCGGCATTTACAGCTTTACTCTGCCAAAAACCCGGAATATCAACAATGTCACAAGATGTACACTATAGCTCTATACAACGAAACTAGAAAGTATTTCTGTTTAAGTACTATGACAATACTAGAATAAGGATGGGGACTCAAAAGGTTCTGCGGACGCGGCAGAAATACCTCACGGTCTCCAAATAGCTGCTGCAGACCTCCTAACTCCGGTACTGGGTGCTGGTACCTGGATCTGCACATGGGGAAAATATGCACAGAAAGGGCGTGAGTACTCCACATTCGGTACTCAGTAAGTGCCAAGCCTAACCCCAGTCAAGTAGTGACGAGGTCAGGTTGAGGCTCTACTGGGTTTGCAAATAAAACAGTTATAATTTAACAGTTACAAATAAATGGAAATAATTAACGGAAATTTAAAGTTAAGCTAGAAAGAATAATGTAAAGTAGCTCTCAAGTCAGCACAACATATAACTTAATAGATAATCGTGCAATGCAATACAAGGGGAAAGCTCCCGGCTCTCAGCCCGTAGTCCCAACGTAAATATGCAATGCAGTACAGGGGGAAAGATCCCGGATCTCGGTCCGTAGTCCCAATTTAAATATTCTATGCAGTACAGGGGGAAAGCTCCGGGATCTCGGTCCGTAGTCCCAATTTAAATATGCAATGCAGTACATGGGAAAGCTCCCGGATCTCGGTCCGTAGTCCCAATTTAAATATGCAATGCAGTACATGGGAAAGCTCCCGGATCTCGGTCCGTAGTCCCAATTTAAATATGCAATGCAGTACATGGGAAAGCTCCCGGATCTCGGTCCGTAGTCCCAATTTAAATATGATGTGCAAGATGTATACCAAATGTAGCGTAATTCAAAGTTTAGGAAAAACAGTAGGCACTATAGAGTAAAATACTTTATCAAGGTTCAAATAGTAGTAGTGAGTGGAAAATCAGGTAAAATTGGTTCACATGTTTAAATCTTAAGTTGCTACTCAGTTTAAAACGATCACAATAATAATAGAATTGAAAATGAGGTGTGACATAGAAAGAACGAAGGAAATCCAGTAAAATAACCCATGCACGCACCCGTCACCTCACGTACACGGGGTTTTTATAGTGAAAATCAGTTAAAATGCCTAAGGGAAATATCCCTAACATAAAGTTAGGCAAGCCACTTACCCTGACTGCGCTACTCAACCCGATATCACGCTCTTGCCATGAGTATCCGACTCCGGGTGGCCCAAATCTATTCAATTCGATTGCATAATGTAAATATCATTTCAAGAAATCAAAATAACTAATTAATTCGAAGCTAATACACGAAATTAGGAATTTTGACCAAAACGCCCCTCGAGCCCACGTCTCGAAATCGGGTAAAAGTTATATTTTCCGGACTTCTATTCACTCATGAACTCACTCGAACAAGAATAATTGAAATCCGATGCCAAAACATCCCTAAATCCTCAGATTTTTAGTTGGGGAAGTTTCATCCAATTTTCATGGGTTTTCACCCATTTTCATTGATTAGATTAAGGAAAATGATGTGGGATAATGGTCTAACAATGGATTAGGATTAGAAAACTTTACCTATGATCCTCCTCTTCGAATCCCACTGAAAATCGTCACTTCCCGAGCTCACAATCGATTTTGGAGTTATGAATTTCAAACCCTCGGATTTTAGAATAAACAGCTCAGGGATTTCGCACATGCGGCTCCCAAATCGCACCTGCGGAAGTTTCATCGCAGGTGCGGAATTCACTTAAGAAGCCTGGGGCCGCACATGCGGTCGTTTGGTCGCACCTGTGGTCCCGCGCATGCGGAACTCAGGTCGCACCTGCGACCACTGGTCACCCCCCCTCAGACCACACCTACGTACAAACCCTCCGCACCAGCGTGTCCGCACCTGCGGAAAAAGCCATCGCAGGTGCGAGACACCAGAAACAGGTCTGGTTCAGTAATCCCAAATGGTTCCAAATTCACCCGTTAGGCATCCGAAACAACCTCGAGGCTCCCGGAGCCTCAACCAAAATTACCAACTGACCCAAATACCTTATTCAAACTTGGTCGAGCCTTAAAAACACGTCTCATAACATCAAAATCATCAAATATGCATTAATTCAAGCCTATGAACTTAGGAATTTTCAAGAATTCACATTCGACGCCGAAACACGTCTAAACTCGTCTGATTGACCCCAAATTTTGCACACAGGTCATAAATTACATTACGGACCTGCAATCGGTTCCGGAATTCCATTCCGAGTCCGATATCAAAATTTCACCTATCGGCCGAAATCGCCGAAATTCTAACTTTCGCCAATTCAAGCCTAAATCCACACCCGACCTCGAAAACACAATCCAAACACGTCCTACCCCCAAAATCACTCAACGGAGCAAATGGAGTCGACGGAATTCCAGTCCGGATCCATCTTCCCACAACGCTAGCTACGGTCCAATTTCTCAAGCGAAAATTCACCTCAAAGAACTATGTGACCAAAATCACTCTGATTTTCGCCACTCAACGCTCCGACACGTTCCATTAACATAATAAGACATGGGAGAAGCAATTATTAGGGGATCGGGGCACTAACTCGCAAAACGACCGACCGGGTCGTTACATTCTCCCCTTGACTCTACTAAGATTCACTACAACAAAAAAGGAGCTTTAGCGGCAATAACAAAAAGTATTGGTGGTAATAACAATAGCTGCTATATCATTTACCAGCATTTGGTCTTTAGCCGCTGAAGCCGGAGTCGGTAAAGCCTTTAGCGTTTTAACAAAAGCTGGTAAAAGGTATGAGTTATTGCCGCTAAAACTCATTCACTTTAACAACAATTATTATGGCTGCTAAACCCATTCTAAAAAATGGCTAAAAATTCTCCTTTAACGTCCATTTTTATAGCCGCTAAATTCAAAATATTTGTCGCTAAAAGTCCATACCTTTAGTGGTTTTGTGGCAATTAGAATGACAACAATATCTCTTCTAAAAACATATTAGTATGCCCCTTTAGTGTCCATTTTAATGGCTAGTAAAGTTAATTAAATTGCCACTAAAAGTCATTTTTAATAGCAATATAATGGCTACAATATCCCTGTATAAACGTCTAATTTATCCTTTTATTGTTAAGCCGATATATCCTGTAAAACTGGCGCTAAAAGTCACAAGATATAACGGTAAGTTTATCTACCATTAACAATAGCTACTACATTAGACCAAAAAATAATGCAAATAACAAAACATATTCATATTAATTCATAAAATCATAGTATATCTCGTTAAATCTTAACAAACAAAAGGAAGTATTAATCCAAATATTAATATTACAGTACCTGAAAAATAAACTTGATTGTTTGAAGTAAATAGCTAATGTCATTATATAACTAATCTTAACGAATAATAATCTTCAAATAATTTCTCCAACTCTTCGTCATATTGAAATCTTCCACCTACTAATTTATCGAATATCAGACGGTATGACCTGAAATTATAAAATAACTATGTCAATAGATGAAATATAATAATCTTCAATTCCAGGCTAGTTAAAGCTTGCTTGAAACTATGATCAAATAAGTCAATTATTCCATATACTAAAAGAGAACACACAATGCTCATGTAATGTTGGGTAGAGAAACTGCGATAATAGTGAAGCATGTCGCTTTAATCTACTCATAATACTAAAAATATTAGACAAAGAAAGTGTATGTAAGTTAATATGTGCTTGAAGTAATATGAGCATGGATCACATAACTAGGGAAAAAAAGGGAAAAGAGTGTAACAAAGACATTTACAAAATACCATTTTCATCTTTCCATAGAAATTGTCTAAGAACTTTAGCCCCTAATACTTAGTGAATTAGGATGGAAAATTATGTATGGGGGGATCAGAGTTGTCTAGTGTTGTGTGTTGTGACTCTGTTTAGAAGAGCATTCAAGTAGCACCAACATCACAAGTTTGACAAACTTCACATACAATCCGTTTAACATAATTAAGAAGGTTTGCAATGCACTGTAGATGTACACATAACCAAGAAAATCTTCTTCTTCTACTAGCGCAACACTAAATATAAGAGGAATGCAAGACAAGATGATCATACCAATTTAGACATAAAAAACATGTACACTATATGTGAGACTTGACAGGATTTCACTTAAGAAGTTCTTCTATAAACCTCAATTTTCCTGTTGTCAATATATATTATTCATTTTGATCATATCTTAATTACTATATTTGGTTTAATGCAGATGCTAAAATTCAAATGTACCAGGAGAGATTAGTTCACCTGTTGTTTTGATATTGTTGATAACAACTTTTCCACCAATAACAAGAAAAATGTTTGAGCTTTTCTTCTACACTCGCTACAAAACACTGCCCAAACTTTCATTGAAGAAACTAGCTTTCCAGATTCAAAGAGCACCTATTTTCTATCTAGATAAGTAGGTTTGTCGATCAAAATCAAGTATACCTTATTCTTATTCCCTAAGTTCAGATTTTCAAATACTTTCAATTTTTACACCGTTTGCCCAAAAAATAGTGTAAACAGGAAAAATATATGCAAAATGATGGTTCACACAAAGAGACAGATCCACACACAACTTTGCTTTGTTCACTCCATGCCCAATGTAACTGTCTAATGCACATCAACATCAGACCAACCATTCGGGCAGTAAAAAGATAAGTTATCACAACTGCGAACCAACTACATGTTAAATACCAATCTGCTGTGTTCGTGGACTTTCCCTGCCTAAAAGAATACCAAAATCTTGCAGCCATACTGAGGTATTCCACACTGAGGGTTGTAATGGATCAGACTTCCAGGGGGAATTGGAGAAAATATGAGAAGAAAATGGTGTATTCTATAATTACAAGCAGTGACCAGAACAATAGCAACCATGTTAATTACGATGATGATGATTATAAGTACTATTAAAACAGGAATCAAGTTGTGGGGTGGCTGCCGGTGTGTTCTTATCGGAAAAAGAACTGTTTTAAAATTTAGGTAAAAGTTAGGTTCCCTCGAGGTTTTTAGGCAAGTGAAGTTACTGTTATAATATCAATAAGTGAAAGTTGCAAGATTTGTGTGTTCATGCTAACTCTTGCAAGTTTACATGAAATTTGATTAAAATGATTAAAAAAAAATTGAAGGAGGAAAATTCAAATAATAGAAAACTCAAAATAGTAGCTTGCCAAAGGATAAAGATGAGTAGTTGTTGATATCCAATTTTTTCCTAAAATAGTTTTAAAGGCATATATACCTTAAAACTATGCATTAGCATCAATTGGCATTTTTTCATTAATTTCTACGTTTAAATTAATTTGCCCTATTATTTTACAAAATTGCATCACAAATGATTTAAAAACACTTCTTGATTTAATATTACTATTTATGGTCCTATTAAGTCCAAATTATTTCATAAATAGACAGATTGACACTTTTGGTTACAATTGCAATAATTTTGCAATTGTAGCCCATGCATACATTATCACATTATTTTAGCAGAAAATGGTCCATTGTGTTTTTAATATTGAATAATTGTTCTAAAATATTTCTATGCATGAAAATCATTTCTTATAATTAGTTAATTATTTTTATAAATTAATTTTATTTAATTGTTTGGGAATTTGATAAATAGCCCCTTTTTGTTTTCAAATTTAATCCAAAAGACCAGCCCAAGACCCCTTTTAATTTGCCCCAATCTCTTAGGCCGAAAACTTAACATGCCCGACCCAATACCTTGGCCAATCCTAGCCGTTGATCATTTTTGATCAACGGTCTAGATTTTCCCTACCATAATTAAACCTAATGAACTCCCCCTAAACCCTCTCCCCTCCCCGTCACCCTCTCTCTTCTCTCTCAAACGCACTCTGCCTAAACCCTAATCCTCAGGCGCTGTCACCGGCTCATACCTCCATTCTATGATGTTTCTATATCATCTTAGGCCTATCCTGGCCTCCTACTAGCTGTGGTTCATCGGTTTCGTAGATCCTTGAGAGGATCTCAAGGAACCTAGGCGGTTTGGTTTGCACCTTTGATTTCCTTGCATGTCTCAGGCTGTTTGCTCGACCACGAGTAAGAAATATTTCCTATTTTTCCATGAATCCATGGTTTCTAGGCCTGTGTTCTCATCTCTATTATGTTTTCTAAAAAACCCTAGTTTATTATCTCCGATCTTCTCAGATCTATTTAGATCTGAGACGAATTGAGCAACTCCTACAGGTTTTTCCTTGAAATTTTCCGGTTTCAACTGATTTTCCGACTTTCCCTAAACTAGGGTTCATTACAAGTCATCTTTCAAAGGTCTTTCTTATTTTTAAATGATTAGTCGATTATCCTTTAGTCTTCTTGACTGATTTATGCAAAAGCCGCTTAAACCCTAATCTATTTATGCGAAACTCTGATTTTCTAATTTTTTGCTTTATTATGAGTTTTTCAATGTTTCCAGTCGTATTGATTCACTCTGTATTTGGACTTATACGATTTTCCTTTGTCAAATTCATTTCTCTGTTATTTTTGCCCTAACTAATCTCTATTACGGTTTTTATACCAATTTTCCGGTTAACTTCTCTGTGTTTTTTACTTAGTCTATTTTATTTATGGGAGTCGATATATTCCTTCCAGAATTGTTGTTAATTTGGTTGATTGATCTGCATGCCTAAGTCTTGCCTGCTTCTATGATTACAACCTTAATTAGTCGTTCTTGCCTTATTTGATTGCTGTATATTTACTGATTCTTTTACATGATTTTTTCCTTAATTAGACCCCTGATTATTTACTCCTTTATTTAGTCTTATTTGAACTTCTTTCCTAAATCCCTGTCATTACCGTTGGCTAATTGCCCTTGTCACGCCCCAAAATCCCACCTTCGGGCCATGACTGCATCTAACGTTGAACCCGCTAGACAAGCCAACGTTTGAAGTAAATAAAACTCATTAACACAAAATACGAACACGATAACTAAGGCTTCGATGGCCCCCATATGAAACTTAGCAAATAACCAAAATATAACATAGCACTTTTCGAAATAAAACCCATAAACAAATCCCAGAACTGGTGTCACATACTCACGAACTATCTAAGTGATTACTACAACAAAAGGTCTGAAATAAGTACATAAGACTGTCTTTGAAATATAAAGTAAGACAGAGCTGAANAGTAGAAGGTGACGTCAAGGCCCACGAACGTCTGCGGGTCTACCTCGATGTCTCCTGTGTGAACTGAAGAGATGCTCTGACCGTCAGTGATCACCGGGTCCGGCTGCGTAGTCTGCACAACATAAAGAAGTGCAGGTGTAGCATCAGTACAACCGACCCCATGTACTGAGTAAGTGTCGAGCCTAACCTCGGCGAAGTAGTGACGAGGCTAGGACCAACAACAACATATGTACCTGAACAGTTTCATATAATAACAGGAAAAATGGCAACAGAAATAAGCAAGTAAGACAAATACGGGGAGCACATGCTGGGGAGATAGGGCTAACAATATGCTAGCACAGCAGGACAGAGTATTAAATGAAACGTAAAGACAAGGAAGAAATTTAACTTCTCAAACAGATAATGAACAGAAAAGGC